>OZ024892.1:49931292-50178792 GCA_964017195.1 Siderastrea radians | reverse complement strand
CTGTTGAAGTAAGTTGTTGATCTGTTGATCAATTGGGACCGATTCTCTTGTCATATTTCTCAGAAAATTCTCCATTGCAATCATTGCAAAATTGTGCATCTCACATTTCCCGCTCGCGTGTTTGGTAAAACGTGAAATGGCGGACGTCCAAAGTGTGAGTGGACATGAGAACCCTCATAGAGGATTTTTTGGCTCGCTGTTGGAAGCCTTAGTTGCTATGGACGCTAACATTGATCTAATTAAATGCTCGAAAATCTAATTAAGTGAACCCATCGTTTAAGCCAATCATAGAGTGTAAGGGAATTTGATCTTGATTGCCGTTTTCAACGCTCGCAGTTGGAGTTTGATTTGCGGCCGAAAACATACATCCGGCGCGTTTCACCCGTCGAATTTGAAACCCTAGCTTTTTTGCCGCGATGGAAACCTGAAAATGGGGAAACATTCAAGCTTCTTGAGTTGTTTTTCGAACTTTTGTAGGATCTTTCAGTGGTCGCGCTACCTGTGTGAAGACACTACGATTTTTGTCGAATGCAGACGCGATGATGATATATAATAGTCACGAGTGCTTTTTTTAATTTAAAAAAAAGGTTCACATCATCGAAAACAACGGTGTCATCCCTAACGTTATCATTGTGATGTATTTCGGTAATTTTCACCACAGAGATCAATTTGCTCAAAATTCCTTTGCTGTACTTTCCCTGTAATAAGGAATTTTCGCTATTGTTTTGCGATAAGCCGCTGCCCATTCTAATTTGGTATATCGGATTATGAAATAGCGGGCACACACGCAAGCCAGAGGCAACTTAGCCAGCGATCGCGTTACAAGCCTTGGAAGCGGGAATTGAAGGGAAAGCGCGCGCTTTCGAAAGAACGATCATGTCACGACGCTCTCGTGAAAATTCAATCGATGAGAAACGCAGGATAAGACATGAAAGAAACAAAAGAAAACGATTGTCTCGGATTATGTAAAGAGAGGCCAAGAAAATTCGAAAACAGAAAGAAAGAGACACTTATTTGCGTGCTAAATAACTGGCTCGTGTTTACTATGCCAAACGGAAGGAACTAGTCGAACAGAATAAAAGAAGAACGCTGGACAGAACCAAATTATGACTTAAATTTTATAAACAGTGCCAATCACAGTATTTAAGATCGCACTTAATATTTTTGTTTATCTGAACTGGCGGGTGTTACGCCTCATACAGTTCGATGTAACATAAACAATACTGATCACAAAATTTAAGATCGCACTTATCCCTCTGAACTGGCGGGTGTTGCGCCTCATACAGTTCGATGTAACATAAACAGTACTAATCACAGAATTAAGATCGCACTGAATATTTTTGTCCATCTGAACTGGCGGGTGTTGTACCTCATACAGTTCGATGTAACATAAACAGTACTGATCACAAAATGTAAGATCGCACTTAATATTTTTATCCATCTGAACTGGCGGGTGTTGCGCCTTATACAGTTCAATGTAACATAAACAGTACTAATCACAGAATTAAGATCGCACTGAATATTTTTGTCCATCTGAACTGGCGGGTGTTGTACCTCATACAGTTCGATATAACATAAACAGTACTGATCACAAAATGTAAGATCGCACTTAATATTTTTATCCATCTGAACTGGCGGGTGTTGCGTCTCATACAGTTCAATGTAACATAAACAGTACTAATCACAGAATTAAGATCGCGCTTAATATTTTTGTCCATCTGAACTGGCGGGTGTTGCGCCTCATACAGTTTGGTGTAGCATGAACAGTACTGATCACAAAATTTAAGATCGCACATAATATTTTTATCCATCTGAACTGGCGGGTGTTGCACCTCATATAGTTCGATGTAACATAAACAGTGCTAATCACAGAATTAATATCGCACTTAATATTTTTATCCATCTGAACTGGCGGGTGTTGCACCTCATATAGTTCGATGTAACATAAACAGTGCTAATCACAGAATTAATATCGCACTGAATATTTTTATCCATCTGAACTGGCGGGTGTTGCGCCTTATACAGTTCGATGTAACATAAACATTACTGATCACAAAAGTTAAGATTGCACTTAATATTTTTATCCATCTGAACTGGCGGGTGTTGCGCCTCATACAGTTCGATGTAACATAAACAGTACTAATCACAGAATTAAGATCGCACTTAATATTTTTGTCCATCTGAACTGGCGGGTGTTGTACCTCATACACTTCGATGTAACATAAACAGTACTGATCACAAAATGTAAGATCGCACTTAATATTTTTATCCTTTTGAACTGGCGGGTGTTGCGCCTCATACAGAATGTAAGATCGCACTTAATATTTTTATCCTTTTGAACTGGCGGGTGTTGCGCCTCATACAGTTCAATGTAACACAAACAGTACTAATAATAGACTCACTGAGCGGAATTGTAAACGGAAGTGAAGAACATATCTTACTTCCTGACAATAAAAAATGTCGACTCACCCTACCCTTGCTAATTTCTAATGATAAACAAGACTGAATGAAGCATAGGTATGAGAATATATATTTTTTTCAATTCACCCATTCATTAGAATATTGCAGTAAATGACCGAAAACATCAAGTCCAGGTCGTCTAATGCTTGCATGTACAACAATTTCAAATTACAACACCCTCCCACCTAACCTCCCCTCCCGAAAAAAGTGGACTTACTGCGTGTCGTATTGTCTGTCACGTTTACTTGCCTCGCCTGACTATTAATTATTCGGCTCAGTGCGGCATGTCTGAAGAAGGAGAGGCGAACTATCAAAAAGCTGAACCGCAATTAAAAAGAACGAAACGAAGCGGTTCTTGCGCTCGGATGTTTCGATATTTCGCAAGCACCGTGAAAAGTTGACGTGTGACTGATGGTTAACATTCGTTTTTATACCAGAGAACACACGAGAGTCCAACTGTGTGCTCTGTCAAGTGTTGACGTGTGACTGACGATTAACATTCGTTTATTAGAGGCCAGAGGAGAATCCGACTGTGTGCTCTGTCAACGGCTCCTATTGTCTTCTAGCGGGTAGGGGTCAAAGTTCGGTCATTTCAGATGCCCGAACTTTCCGTTTCTAAGGCCTGAGGGTTCTCATGACATGTACAATTTGTCTAGTTTATTCGAATTTCGCCCGCACTGGACTCCAAAAAAAAACACACGGTAAACAAAATGCACCATCGAGATATTTAGAGTATGCTAGCCAGGGAAATCTTTTTAGCCAGCTCCACACAAAATGACGGTTAGAATTTGAACATTCCACTGACACTGGGAAGTCAAATAGCTCACCTGGTTTCCACACATTTTCTATGAACTTGAGCTTGTCCTGGTCCGAATATGAGCTGATTTCCTTGAAAACCAAGCCAATATCGTACTGAGAACAGTCCTCCCTCCGCCAAACTGGATCGCCTCGAACCATGGTTTACAAATCAAAATCTTGTCTTCCTCCGTAGCAAGTTAACGATGAACTCTAATCGGAACACAACAAGAACAAACGAAGGGACTTCCAGGGAGGGGCTTCCCTTTATATACGATTGTCAGTAGTTTCCACGGTAGTTTGCGGCCTGAATAGCCAATCACAACCGAGTTTGAGTAGTTCGCAAGACAATGTGAGTGTTTCTGGCCAATCGAAGTGGGTTTTGAGTGATTTGTGACAAGATCCATATACAATCCAGTCCCATCCACTGAGTACAAACTTTCTCCGGTCGTGCCTACGAATTTTTTCGCGTTGTTCTCGGAAGTATCGACAAAGGGACGAAACCGTGCGAACGGATACTCGTCGAATTCGCTCAAGAAGGGCTGGGTTTGCTGTGTGATCGACGGAATAACGAGATGCGACGTTTTTTTCTTTGTTTTATTTCATATTAAACAATAAAACAAGGAGGATAATTGATTTCTTGAACTACAATAAAGACCCTTTGAAATAACAAACGCAGGTTTGGAAACATTTGAGTGATTTCTGGAAACCACTTGAACTACTCTGGATCCACCCCTGTCAGAGCTGGTCGCTTACGAGAGTGGTTGCAAGGAGAGCTTTGACTGTATTAAAGTTCTCGAGTCGCTTATTTTCCATAACCTCACTAGTGAGGATATCGATGACGTAATTTTCTGCTTTGCACTGTTGTTTGCGCATAGTTTACAAAACGCCAGCAGCAAAATGGTGAACGATAGGTTAGTGAAGCTCACTGAAGCCGATCAGGCTGAGGAGCGGGAAAATGTTAACAGGAAGAAGAAAATCATATGACTTTTAAAAAACATGTGGTCTCCATTGGAAAGTGAATTGCTACGAGTAAAGCTCATGCAGAGGAACAGTGGTTTAGGGCAATCTCGTTAACTGCATGTAGTTTAGATAGCGAATCACAACGTCTTTTATGGACCCGATGATTAACTCACAAAGAATTATACTTAAAAATCGCCTTTATAGCTTCACGAGGCAGACCAAAATCACCCACACAACACATTAGGTTCGTCAATTTATCTTGGGAAATCTAGCTGCCTACACCACTTCCGGTTGCTACATCTCTATGCAGTTCATCATATGATCCCATGGTTCTTTGCATACGACAAGTTTAATTATGCAAGATATCTGGTGTACTACGCACAAATGGCGAACCTTCCAGTGGATCATCCTGATGTACGTAGATTGGAATTTTATGGAAGGTCATTTTTCTGTGCAGCTAGCCGCTGGGAGTCCGTTTAGGAGGATTCTAGTGGATCAGACCATGGACGTAACTTTCAACAAAGACACAAAGACGACAGGGATCGTTAACAAGATTCATCTTGAAGTTAAGACCGGCGCTGTAAATAGATTTTACCTTACGGCAGAGTACAGGTGTGCTTTCTCGATCAGCTGAGGAGATTAGTGCAAGCAAAGTGACCTCAATTTCACCACGATGATATGCCAGTAGTAATGTAGGCCCATATGGCCAAATAGCTGGCTTCTGATTGGTCGAGAGCATACGGCCTCTGATTGGTTGTTGGGTTGCCCCTAGTAACGGAAACCCCTCACCATAAGGATAGTGGGCTAAAGGGGAAGTCACATGACCGGAAATGACGTCATGGGAACCGGAAGTCACGTGATTTGGAGTGGGAAACCGCTGACCAGTGGGAAAAAGGGATCGTGGGCTCAGGGAACCGGAAGTCACGTGATTTGGGATGAGAAACCGCTGACCAGTGGGGAAAAGGGATCGTGGGCTCAGGGAACTGGAAGTCACGTGATTTGGAGTTGGAAACCGCTGACCAGTTGGAAAAATGGATTGCGGGCTCAGATTAAGAAAAGAGAGGACATTTCATCACGCTGACATGACGTGCCCTCTGGCTAGGGTGGGAAACCGCTGACCAGTTGGAAAAAAGGATGGCGGGCTCAGGATGGGGCAAAACCGCTGAGGAATGCGGGCTCAGAGTCCAAAGTCCAATCAGGCACCGGGGGAAGGTATAAAAAGGCAACCAGAGGGGTTAGGTGATTGTTGTCACCATGAGTTTGTACATCACCCTCCTCAGTGATCAAGCACAAGGCACGGGGCAAAAATTTACTGCCAGACTTCCCCATTCACACTATCTAGTAGAAGATGATTGGGAAGCAGCCCTGGTTCATATCTCACACCCGGCGTTTAATCAACAATTGGAAGATCAAACCAAGCAGAATTGGACTCAAGAAGATAGTCAAAAACATTGGATGAAAATAGATATCAAATACATGCCAAAACGTACTGATGGAACGGCTCCCATTCAAGTCACCAAACAAATCCATTTACCGCCAGGGTATTACCACAATTTGAAAGAAGCATGGATTGCCATCGCTTACGAAATGGAAAAACAACACATGGAAGTCATGATGGATATAGCCAAAATGGACGTGGACGATCAGGCTAAACGACAACAACTAGCCACTCTCAACCTGGCTCAACCCTATGTGAAAATCACCAATACAGGCATCGCCCCCGAATTAGATTCGCTGTATGTACTCATACCAGCCAACATGCAATTTGAAATGGAATGGAAATTCGCTCAACTGATGGGCCTTGTGAAAGATGGAACGCCAACGCAACAAATTGTCCAAGAAAAAATTATCTGGTGAAACATATCGTGGATTACGACGATCGCCACAAATGGACACCCACCATCGGTCCTGCAAACAAATATCCACCGCATGGCATCGTGTCCGTCAGCTTTACTCATCCCGACTTCGATTATTACTTCTTCTTGGGTCCTAATCTCAGTCGACAACCATTTCCCACCACGCAAACTGTCAAACCGCAACAAGGACAACAACAATTGATGATTTACACGGATCTCGTCGCACAGAGCATTGTCGGAAATCAAGAAAAAGGTTTTTTACGTAGCTTGGATGCCGGCAATACCGATCATCAGTTTGATACCACGCAACGAATGTATTTTCCTCTTCGCAAAACGATCTTTGACAGCATTGCCATTGACATTCAAACAGCGAATGGACAGCCGGCTCCCTTCAAACAAGGCAGAACCATCATCACTCTTCAACTCTCCAGAAAAAGTCAACGGACATGATAACTACTTAGATTGCTTTAGTGAATAACCGAGGAATAAAATGGCTTACCGCGATCCGTAGGTGTTGCTTCCTTGACTGCTTGCTTGACTGCTTGCTTCCTTGACTGCTTGCTTGACTGCTTGCTGGCTTGGGAGTGAAAAATGGAATGGGACGGTGGTTTTTTTATAGAGAAACAAAGGGTCACGTGGGAACCAATGAGAGGGAGTCATCCTATGGTCCCCAGGAGGGGGTGGGGGCCCCCCTCCTTAGATGGACCATGATGCATTGCGTGGAATGGGGTATATAGGTCAAGCGAGGCCCCAGGACACCACTCTTAGCTTTGAGTTCAGTCTTGTTGATTTATGTCAGTTGGTTCGGGAAAAATGTCCCAAACGAGAAGGCCATTGGGCTGCCTGGGCAGTTATGCCAACGTTAACGGAGAAGACGCGTTGAGACGTAGAGCGGGACCCGAGTGGACACCATTGGAACGCTACACGAGGCGGGTATATGAAAGGCGGGAAGAAGCGTGGAGGCCGCTGAACCGCTGGCGCGTGGAGGCCTTTGTTCGTTTGTTTGTTCTGTGTTTGGTGGATGTAGAGAATGGTCACCGCCGGGGATTTCCACACCCAACGATAGCGAAAATGTTGAACAAGACGCTCATTACCCGGATCATTCCGTTCATTTGTCGGCGCTTGGTCTACACAATGGACGAGTCCATGTGGATCATCAGTTTGCCCCAATTTAAGGAACTGGATCATTACTTGATCAATCACCTGCCACGAGTGCATGCGGGTCAACGCTGGCAGGAGATCGTGTATTTTTTTAAAGAAGTAGAGAAGTAGCGAGAGGAGGAGGAGGAGGAGTCCACCGAGGAGGAGGATGAGGAGGATGCTGGGGCAATGAACTATGTCCAATTCCGTCAAACGGACGAATATTATAGAGACGTTGTTGATTTTTGTTGAGTTTTTTTATGTGAGTCAAGAAACATAACATTTTGTAAGTGAAGTTTTTATTTTTTAATTAAAAAAGAGTTGATGTTTTTTACAAATGGTTGTCCGTGTCCATCTCTTGCCACGCGGGTGGGGCGCTCCTATTTACAATTGAAAAAACTAAAAAATTGAAAAGCTATGTACATTGAAAAATAAAAACTAAAAATTGAAAAGCTATGTTCAATTGAAAACTAAAAACAAAATTGAAAAAGCTATGTACAGTTTGAAAAATAAAAAGTAAAAAATTACAAATGAAAGTCTTCGAGCTCCAGGCGTAATTGATCAATGTTCTCGGGTAGACAGAACGTGCGATTGAATAAGGCTTGAATTTCTGCTCGGGTTTTGTCGTCCACATCACGGGATCCCACGATAGCACTGCTTTGATGAAGGGTGGGCTTTTTGGGACCCCAAGGAACAAATTGACTGCCAGTGACCAGGGTGGCGGCATTCTCGTTGAGTTGGTAGTAATGGTCCGAGCGGTACCATGATTGACTGGGGATGTCAAAGAGGTAGACGGGTTTGCCTTGATCCATGGCCAATTGCACGGTACAGCCGGTGCCTCCTTTCACGCGTTTTTTATCCTGTTCCAAAATGCCAAAAGCATAGAGGGTATGTGCTTTTTTGGCAATTTGATAATTGCGTTGTAGCAATTGCAGGGTGTAAAAATGACTGGGCATTCGTTTCCCTAGTTTCTCAGCCGCCTGGTGAAGATGTGGGTTGGCCAGCATCAAGACTTCCACGGTAGAAGGGGTGATGAAGGTGGCTCGAGGATGGTTAGGGGGGACCAGGACTTCCACTTGCATCCCAAACTGTTTGGCCATTTGTTCGACGAGTTCATCGGTGCCTTTGGCTCCCCCGGTGTACACCACATGTCCATGACCAATTTGGAGTTCCAAGGCATCGACATCGTGTTCTCCAATCATGTCGATGTCGGGGGGCATGCTTTGAATGACGACTCAGGGACCAAGGGAGCTCCTTAAATAGGGACAACTGACCAATGGGAAGACAAGAGGTCCTTATTGGGTCATGACAAGCTGACCAATGGGAACACGAGAGCTCCTTATAGGGTCATGACAAGCTGACCAATGACAGCCAAGGGTCATGGGTATAAAAAGGCATGGAGTGGGTGAAAAAACAACCTTGAGCAGGATGTCCGTCGATCGGAAGAGAAAATCGTCCCAAAGCGTACACCCTGCGGGGAAGAAGAAGAAGGAGAAAGAGAATGTGGACTGTGATCCTGTGGTGCGCGAGGTAGTGGAAGACACCCGAGCTGCTGTGGAAGACATGATGAAAGAATTGAATGACATGGTGGAGCAATCTACACCACAATTCACCCTGACGCCCGTGTATGACAACAATGAAAGAAAGTCGGTGGACTACATGGTATGCCCTTGTCATGACGTGCGTTTGGAGGCACGAGAATCTCAAAAAGGATGGAAGTATGTGAAATGTCCCTTCCAACCATGTTTGCTGTTTTGTGGGCAAGATCAAGCTCTGGAGTATATGAAAGCCGTGTATTGTCAACCTCATGCAGAAGTGTTGGACATGTGGAATTGTTTGCAATGCTTTTGCCGTGAACCCGCCACGCTTCAACAGAGCCATTCTACCCAGAACCCCGATCGCTTGTTTCTGAATTGTTCCAAGAAAAAGTGTGGGTTCTTCCGGTGGGCCGATCAACCCTTGGGTCCTAAGTACTGGAGTTGGTTTCATGACCATCCCCCCAAAAAAGCCGATCCACTCGCTGAACCACCCAGCCGTGATGCTCAAGGGTATCCCAAACGTGGAGTGGACATCCCTGGCCCGCCACCTCCTGTCAGAAGCAAAGAGGATCGGCCCCTGACAGACTATGAGAAACAATTGTTGCGAGAAATTCAAGATCTCAAGAACCGTCAAGAAATGATGGTAGCTCCAGCTCCATCGCCCCTAAGTACAGTGACAGTGTCGAGAACTGGCAGAAAGGTCTAGAGACAATCACCTGTGGACGTCTAGGTCTCTTTTAATGTATAAAGGAGAACGAATAAACTTTTTTTATTTAGTGTGTGACCATGGAGTCTGTGCGGATGCGTTATGGGGGTCTCTTGTCCCTGGTGCAATGGCAATGTCATCAAACCCTTTGCCAAGTCTTATATGACCACCAACCCGGTGCCAAAATCCCCATTCCCCCTTGTCCCGAGGACACGCATCCTCTTCAGATCTTTGAAGAAACTCACGTGCACCGCAACTTGTATCGATGGGTGGTGTTTGTCTTATGGTTAAAAGCCCATCCGAACGCATGGCGATGGTATCGAATCATTCAAAAGGCACATCCCAACACTGTACCCACCATACCGACCTTATGGGATGAATGCCAGAAAGTATGGCCCCTCGAAAGAATGTCCCCCAATCATGGTTGAGTCGTTACCACGATCCTCGAGCCCCCGGCAGTCTAGGAGGCGTGCAACGGTTTGCTAAAGCCCATCGTCTCCCTTTGAAAAAAGCTCAACGGGTCTTGGAACGGGATTTGGCCTATACCTTGCATAAACCGCGACGGCGTCGTTTTCCCGCGGTACCCGTGATCGTGGGAGGTTTAGGTGATCAATGGGTAGCGGATTTAGTGGAAGTGCAACCGTTGGCCAAGTATAATCGTGGCATACGATACTTGTTGACGGTGTTGGATGTCTTGTCCAAGTACGCGTGGGTACAACCGTTGAAAGACAAAACCGGGGTCGCGTTGGTCCATGCCTTTGACAAGATTTTGAAAGGACGACGTCACCCCAATCGATTGCAAACGGATCGAGGGAAGGAATTTTACAATCGGACCTTTCAACGATGGCTCGACGAGCAAGGCATTCAACATTTTTCGACCGAAGGGGATGCCAAAGCCAGTGTAGTGGAACGATTTAACCGCACCTTGAAAGAACGTTTGTACCGTTATTTTACCGCCGCCAACACCTTACGGTTTGACGATGTCTTACCCGAGTTGGTGCAAGGCTATAATGCCACGCGTCATCGAAGTATTGGTATGGCCCCTCAAGACGTGACGTGGGACAACGAAGAAGCTGTGTGGAAACGATTGTACGACAAACGGTTGAAAGGCAAGAAAAAACCCAAATTCAAAGTAGGAGATCGTGTACGTCTCAACAAGATTCATCGCACGTTTGCCAAAGGCTATTTACCCGGTTGGACCGAAGAAGTGTTTGTGGTGCATCGTGTGGTCCCGGGCCCTGTGTCCACTTATAAGATTCGCGAATGGGATGACACCCCCGTCCAAGGCACGTTTTATGAAGAGGATGTCCAAAAAGTCCATGTGTCCGATGTATTTCGCATCGAAAAGGTACTTAAGCGACGAAAAGATCGATGGTTGGTCAAGTGGAAAGGGTGGCCGGACAAGTACAATAGTTGGATTGCTAGCCAAGACGTAACGTCCCTTCGACCACCCAAGAGGAAAAAGACCCAAGAGACAAGCCCACCCAAAAGACGATGACGCGACTAAAATGACGTTGGTGCCCAACTCTTCGTTTTACGTGACGTTGATGAGTCATGCTAGTACCAAGGAGTTTCCTCGGAACAAGAGTCATCATTTCAGAAACCGATTGCCCAAACCCATTCGATTTGTTGGACGAGGATGGATGGTGGGCATGGTGAGTTTATCCTTACCCACCATTCCCGTCGTGGGGGAAGATTTTGTCGGTAACGCTGAGCCTCTGTTGTATGTACGATGGCACGAACGGGTGTATGACAAAGACGATCAAGGAAATGACGAGTGGTTCCATGAACGGCGCGAACTCACCCTAAGGGGTCAAGACATGAAAAAGGAGATGGCCTCGTCGTCGACGGGATCGCAATTTTTTCACCAACTGGTATATCGTTACCAGCAAGAACGTGCTAAACGAACCCAACCCAAAAACAAATGGACGGAGAACGACGGACTCAAATTGTACCCGACCTTTGAATGGACCTCGGAAGGGGATTTGTTGTTGAATACCACCAATGTGGATTACAAACGACAAGTGGCGCATGTGTCATGGGGCAAAAGCTTGGCCCTGAAAATGGGATGGATTGAACAAGTGTCCCCCGGCCAGTATCGATTGGGCCCGAATCTCTTGCAAGAATTTCAAGGCATGTCCACCATTCCCACCCCAACGGATGTCCGCGATACCGGCAACAAAAAAGTGGATGGGGATTATGTGAAGTTGAGCCTATCGTGCCCTTGGCGGTTTGTGAATGTCAACGACAAATTTCGTCCCTCGTCGGAATTTCCCTCGACGCGTCCTTTGCACGTGTATTGCGATGTGGGGACCAGCAGCATGGTAGGGGGTCGCATCACAGATATCTTGCGAGAAATCAAGTACCATCCCAAAGACACCACGCACTTTGAACCTCGACATATTCAATATGTCCCAGTGCGCAATGAAGTGGTGGAAATCGTGGAAACCCAGATGGCCGAAACCAATGGGGATCTAGTGCAATTTGGCGAAGGGCGTACCCTCCTGACCCTCCACTTTAAAAGGGAAGTGATGGTGTGAAGAAGAAAGAAAATGTCATTCTACGTGACGTTACCAAGTCATGCCAACCGACATGAATTTCCCAACAACCAAGCCAATTCCTTCAAGATTCGTTTACCTCAACCGTTACAGCTCACGGCTGGTGGATGGCAAGTGGGTTTGAGTGCCATTTCCTTACCGGATGCTCGCGTCAATTTGTACGAGTTGGTGAAGAAAGACGGGTACATCATGTCAACGTCCTGGGACCAAACCTATCCCGCCCCGGGTAAAACCGATGGAACCATGGCCGGTCGCCCAGGATCCGCTAAAACCCTCATCAATGACATTAAAGATTTGGATTGGGTGGTGGATGGTGTGAGTTTCATGAAAGCCACCATTGCTCACCTGGAACAACGGCGCAAGGAAACAGCGATTCAAGGAGGTCGGTTTACCAATGATCAAGGCAAACACATGTACGTCAAGTTTCGTTGGGAAGGGGAGGATCTGATCGTGGACAACAGCAATGTGTGTCATTGTGCCAACGCCGACGAGACACCCGCCTTGGACATCTACACCAAATTAGCTGTCGAGATGGGATGGTTACGTAAAATGAGCAGTGGATGGATCTTGGGCCCGAACTTGCAGCAAGAATTCATAGGGGATCAAATACCCGACATGACCAAGAACAGCGATTGGAACGATTTGAACGACGAGGACCACAACCCAGTCTTTTGGACCGTTTATTCGTCTTTGCCGGATTATTTAGTATTGAGTATGAGTTGTAATTGGCGTTTCACGAACTTGAATGTGGCGTTTCGTGCGGTGGTGGGTGAACCCACACGATCGTTGCACGTGTACTCCGACGTGGCAGGCAGTACGATTGTGGGCAATCGCGTGACCGATTTGTTACGTGAAATCCAGTACAAACGGCAAGGACGTGGTACCCTGTATTTTGAACCGTTGCACATTCAATACATGTCTCCTCGTAACGAGGTAGTGGAAATTATTCATATTCAAGTAGCCGAAACGATTTGTTCCGGAGGAGACTTGGTCAAGTTTGGCGACGGCCATACCATTGTCACGTTACACTTCAAAAAGACATAAAAAGGGGGGACTTGACAAAGGGAGTGTCCAATCACAACAAAAGATGCCCAAGACAAGAGTGCGTCGAAGGAGACGAAGAAGAAGGCAACGAGGGGGTTTATTCCCACCCGCTGCGCTTATTCCAGCCTTGATCGCTGGAGGGAAAGCAGTGGCGTTGGGCGCAGCGGGTGGTGCGGCGAGTTACGGTGCCAAAAAAGGGTTGGAAGCAGCCTTTCGAAAAAGAAGACGATGACGGTATAAAAAGAGACGAGTCCTGTGACAAAAACAAAACGTGATCCTTGGTAACGCGTGAAGAGTACAGCACGATGCGTGGGGGAAGTTTGACACGATTTCGGACAGACGAGTGGTATGATCAACATGGCAAAGGGTTGATGATGGATCTCTTGCGTGGCGTTTCCAAGGCCTTAAAAGCACGCGAAATCCTTTAAAACTGCCTAGTAATATAAAGAGAGGATTGGAAACGGGTTTCACACGAGGTGACAAACGCAAAGCCGAAGACGTCATTAAAAAAGAAATCACCAAACAAGCCAAGAAAGCTTTGAGCCATAAGAACGTGAAAGAAGCCGTGCGGGTGGCCAGTGCTTTGTTTCCCAAACAAACGAAACGTGCGCGAGATATTTTTGGAGTGTAATGGAACCCGTGCATTCACGACCTCGACGGATTCGTAGTGATCGAGGTTTGTCTCAATGGGGAGGTGCTTTTTGGAAACTCATGCGACGACAACGTGGTGGATGGTTGAGTCCCGAGGTGATGAGAGTACCCGGGTTTGATTTGAGATAACGCTTAGCACGACGCTATAAAAACCCCTCACGACGATGGGGTACCACCACTCGACGACGACGACGACGTTAAACATGGCTGACGTGAGTACGCAAACCGCACCGGCTCACGAACGTTCCGAAGGGACCGTCAACCCTGCGTTACGGATTTTCAAGGTGCCACCCACCGACATTAGCATCAATGCCTATCGCATGGTTACCATCCAACCCACCACCACGGGTATCAATCCCATGGAATTCATTGTGCCAGGGTTGGACGATTTTGTGGATTTGGGACGCAGTTACTTTACCATGGAATTGAGTTTGAAAAAGGATGATAACGGGAACTTGGTGGCCAATGAGAAATTGTGGCCCGTCAATAATTTGGCCCATTCCATCATCAAACAAATTGACTTGCAGTTGAATGGCACGTTGATCAGTCCTCAATCCGACACCTATCATTACAAAGCTTACCTAGAAACCTTGCTGAATTATGACCGAGAAGATGGCAAGACCGTGTTGGGACCCCAAGGATGGTTCAATCAAGTGGATTTCCCACCCGAATGGACTGCCAACAACACCAACAATACTGGACCACATGCAGACTGGACCAATCTCCCTGCCAATCACAAAGGGGCCTTGGCCGCCATGAAAGCTGAAACCGTCAAGTATGCTGGAGGCGTGACCCACAGTCTGGTGTTTACCCCTCACTTGGAAGTCTTTCACACCGGCAAATTGTTGGTGCCTGGCATAGAAATCAAGATGAAATTTCATTTCAATGGTCCGAACCTGTTTTTGAATGGAGTGGGTCTAGCTGGTCGATTGATGGAAGGGGATGTGAAACTACGGTTTCATCTATGTCAACTGCGTTTGAATGACGCCATCTATACGAGTTTGTCTTCCCAAAGACACAATGAAGGAAAAATCGCTGCCTACCCCACCGTCCGCAGTGAAATCCGGACCTTCAGCATGCAAGGCAACCTGGTCCGCTTTGATATCCCCAACCTGTTTCAAAACAGAATACCTGACCGATTGATTGTGGGGTTGTTGGACAGCCGAGCCTTCAATGGAGATGTGACCCGAGATCCTTTCTGCTTCCAGAAATTTGGTCTGACTTCCATTAAACAGATTGTCAAAGGAGAAGAATACCCTTATGAAACCCTGCACTTGGTGAGCGACAATGGCAACCGAGATAATCTAGGCTACTTCCGTTTTCTGCAAGCCAGTGGCGCTTGGTGTAAAAAGAAAGGCAATATGGTGAACTAGGAGATTGGGGCCAAGGGAAAAATTGTACCTTGTACATGTTTGACAATGTAGCCAATGGATGTGCTGACAGTCAAACCCTCAACCCCAAGCAAACCGGAGATTTACAACTCGTCTTGGAATTTGGAGTCGCACCCGGTACCAATATAACCGTACTCGTGTATGGTGAATTTGAGAACTTGCTGGAGATTGACAAGAACGGAGCCGTGTTGTATAACATTTACCAGCACTGATGGAACACGTGGCCTTGAATAATGTGCAATTGGATTATTTAGCCCGAGACGACCCGCAATTGAAACCTGTCTTTTACGGGACGGTGGCCTGTGATCGTTTACCCAAGAGTCCTGTCAAGACCACTTCGCAAGGGTACATTGTGAATACGGACCCGCACGATCAACCCGGACAACATTGGTTAGCGGTGTGGACTGATGGAAACGTGTGTGAAGTCCTCGACAGTTATGCCTTGCCCATGGACACGTACGAGCAAGCCACCCCGTTACGAGATTGGATCGTGAAACATTGGAAGTATGTGGTGACCAATGGCAAGTCCCTCCAAGCCATCTCAAGCAAGAGTTGTGGCGATTACGCCTTGTTGTACTTGAAAGCCAAAGCCCGTGGACGGACCTTACAAGAGTTTTTAAATGAGTTTTCTGATCATGATTATGTAAGCAATGACCATCAAGCCGGTCAACGCCTTCAACAATTAATTGTAGGTCAAGAAGCGAGATGGTATCAAATCTGTTGTCACCCGTATCATCAATGTAATTGTTAAATAAAAACATGTTGGAAAAACATATTGTGTCGGAGTCGTAGCTCAGTCGGTAGAGCCTTTGGATCCCCGAAAAAATAGGTGTTGGGGATCGTGCGTGGGTTCGAGTCCCAGCGACTCCAATAAAAAGGTGCCTTTTTTTCATGGGTATTAGTCCTCATCATGCAAACGGGGAAACCGTTTCGTTTTCATACCCCATCCAGTATTTTGGCAGTGGGTCCTTCGGGATGTGGGAAAACCGTGTTTACGGAAAAACTCTTGTTAGAGAGCCCAGATTTGTTTGAAACCCCACCGACCCAAATGCATTATTGTTATGGTGCGTGGCAAGATCGATTTCAAGGCATGCAAGATCAAGGGGTGGTGTTTCACGAAGGCATTCCCGATCATGACGCGTTGGTCCAATGGTTTCCTCAAGGACATGGGGTCCTCGTCTTGGATGATTTAATGGACGAAGGGAGTCACGATAAACGCGTATTGGATTTATTCACCAAACATTCGCATCATCAAGGTGTGACAGTGTTGTACTTGTGCCAAGACATGTTTCCCGTGGGTCGATATGCCAAAAGTATTTCCCGCAATGCCCATTACATTGTGGCGTTCAAGAACCCCCGAGATCAATTAGGGGTACGCAACGTGTTGCTTCAATCGTTTCCTACCACCTGGAAAGACACGTAGGAGACGTTTCATCAGACCACCACACGACCGTATGGCTATTTGGTCTTGGATTTACACCCCGCCTCCTCCGATCAACAACGTTTGTTGAGTCACCTGTTAAAAGACGAAGGATGGACCCGCACCTATCAAAAACGCCTATAAAGGCCCGACACCCTTTTTGAACAGGAAAAAGAGAGCGAGCATGGCCGATGATGACCGTCAACCTCCGGAAGCGTACGATACCGTGGCCCCGGCCGGGGTCGGGGCGACCACGACCAATCAAATGTCCCCAGGGGCCTTCCAAGATTTGTTTTTGACGGGAGACCAAGGCCTTCTCGACGTCGCCATGGAAGAAATCGCACCCGATGCCCTCCATGAGTTTTTGTCAAATCTTCCCTCTCCCAACACAATCGCGGGCTGGCCCGATGTGGGAGGCGCGTCCCCGGCCGGGGTAGGAAGTCAAGCGTCCCACACCCCATCGACCGTCTCCGTGAGAACACCCACACCTTCCCCATCGCCCAACACGCAGAGAAGACAATTCACACAAAGAAACTTAGCCGCGGCGGGTGCGGGTGGTGGGGATGATGATGATGGCAGTGGCGGCAGTCGACGCAGTACGCCGCGTGGACGACCCGACCGAGGACGAGGGCGAGGGCGAGGACGACGACGACGACGATCCCCCACCTTGCCTTGGACACCTCCCTCCCAACCAGCCACCCCTCGAGGATCTTGGAGTCCTGGGAGTCACCCACGCACCTTGGGTCAAGCGGATTTACAACGACGTTTACGTATGATGTTACAAGATCAAGAACAATTGGCACAAGGACGTGACATTTCCACTGTCACCATGACCAATAGCATTGTGACCAGTTATAAACAGGGAGGAGCACCGAGCGTGCAAACCTCTTCGTCCCGGGTTTCGCCGTGATGAAAACCGTCGTGTCGTTATTGAATGGATCAAAACATCATGGCATGAGGAACTTTGGCCATGAAAAAAATTCGCAGCATGCATTCATTAAAAGCGTTATTTTACGCCAATTATTTCTGTCAGCAATGAAGGGAATTATATCAACACGTGCGATCGGTATGTGTCCTTGCGGTTACTTAACAGCATGCCTACATTAAGATTATGAGAAAGGCGATCACGCCGTGAAGTAAAAATTATTACAGGAAAGAACGAGCGCAGTCAGCGCAAGTGCGTGGATTTTCAGGTAAGTTTGTCTGTTTTTCGGGTAACCTCCTTTTGGTTCTGTCCAATTCCAGCAACACAAAGGGTTTAGGTCGCACGACTTGTCACCATACGCCAGGAAACGAAATCTAGAACAGGCCCAGAGAAGTATTCAGACTTGTCACGCCGTTTGTAATGCATGTGTTCGTCGTTTCAGTTTTATGGTATATTTTCTTTGCTAGACCGCCACTATAGTCCTTTGTGACAATTAAAACCGACTGATGCATACAATTGCGATTTTAGTAGATTTTCCTGGTCAGGCTGTAAAAAGAGAATTTTAATTTTGGGTGAGAATTATCTGGCAGGAATTTATTTCAACATTACGTAAACCTGCAAATTCTCCTCGATGCTTCTTAGAAAACTGAAAGTTCATAGTTGTTTTTACTAAGCTGCGTTGCTGATTTGCATGTAGGTCGAGCAAGAACCCGACATCGATCAAATTTTTAGGCTACTGACTTTTATGTGGAGAAACGTATGTTAGAGGACCCACGGGACGTGGTGGCGCTTTCACGACTCGATTATAATTTATTCGAGCTACACTAGTATCATGTATTAAACCTTTCCCAGCCGCGAGTCATTGCGTTTCCTTTTGATATTTTACTTACTTTATTCCAAGTATAGAAGGTTTCCAACCTAAATACCTACTTGTAGCGACTGCTTGGGTAATACCAGGCTTTCTTCAAAACATTATATTGAATTTGTGTTTTGCGTGTAACACAATGGTGGCGGGAAATGTAAGGTTTTGAGAATCGCGCGCGTCTTAACGACGACCGCTCCACGAAGTTATGGAATCGAGACAAAAAGAGACGAGAGACCTTTGGTAAGTGGCAATAAGAATTACAATTTTAAATACGTGTATACCTTAAGGCGAAATATTAGCATCGCGCTCTAGCTTTATTCTGATTTTCTCAAATAATATGCTGTACCTGGAAACTTGATCGCTATCGTTACGCTTTGTTTTCCTCGGGTATGATATACCTGGAAGCATTACTTTTAACATCGCGCTTTAGTTTATTCTGTCTTCCTTGGATAGCATATACCTGGAAGCGGAATGTCTAACATCGCCTTAAAGCTTATTCTGTCTTCCTTGGGTAGCGTATACCTGGAAGCGGAATTTCTAACATCGCGCTTTAGCTTATTCTGTCTTCCTTGGGTGGCATATACCTGGAAGCGGAATTTCTAACATCGCGCTTTAGCTTATTCTGTCTTCCTTGGGTAGTATATACCTGGGAGCGGAATTTCTAACGTCGCTTTATAGCTTATTCTGTCTTCCTTGGGTAACATATACCTGGTAGCAGAATTTCTAACATCGCGCTTTAGTTTATTCTGTCTTCCTTGGGTAGCATATACCTGGAAGCGGAATGTCTAACATTGCTTTAGAGCTTATTCTGTCTTCCTTGGGTAGCGTATACCTGGAAGCGGAATTTCTAACATCGCGCTTTAGCTTATTCTGTCTTCCTTGGGTAGCATATACCTGGAAGCGGAATGTGTAACATTGATTTAGAGCTTATTCTGTCTTCCTTAGGTAGCATGCATATACCTGGAAGATTCTGTTATTTGTGCAATAAAAAAGAAGCAAAACAAAACAAAAGACTAACCGATTCCCAGGTGTTTATTTACAATTAATGTACATTGAATGTTAAGTTGTATTACGACTCTAAAATCATCATATTGTTTGAAAACCTTTTTCCCGGTCTTACAGGTAGCGGGGCGGAGAATTTATCCAATTCAATATTACCGGTTACACAATTGTATTCTTGGGTTTACCAACATTAGTGTTGTATCTTCATTAATCCGGAAATTGCGGTTACTTTCATTTCAGTTTAGGAGAGCTTGAATTACTTTTTTGTGGGCGTTTGCCTGATTTCCTAGTGAGTTCAGCTAAACCTCAAGAGACGGAGAGGTGTCAAACCTTGGCTTTGAATTACTTATGCAAATTAGCTGGCTGCACATTGAATGTGCAGCCAGCTAATTTGCATAACATTTTTTCGCACTTCAAAGCTTGTCATGTTCAATTCCCACCGGAATTATTACAACGCATGGATTCCTTGTATGCCTTTTACCACCAACAATGGTGGTGTTATCGCAAAATGTTGAATCATTTCAAGTGTGTCAATGCCTTGTTCAATGGATTGGCGTTACTCCTGATGGCCGCGGGCATGATTGCTGGACCCCTTTTGGACAACAGTACGTTGGTGGCGTGTTTGGCTGCGGTAGGTACGGTGGTCAAAGGATGGAACGATTTTAAACAATACCGATTTAAAGTGACCATGAGTCGGTTTGCGTTTACCACCTATGCTAAAGCCTTGACCGAATTGAAAACCTATGTGCGTGGTGTTCCCTTGGAGGACCTGGAAGGATTTTTAATCAAGATGCAAACCTAGGATGATACCATTGTGGATTTCACCCCACCGTTACCCAAACGATGTGTATAAGATTACCACCGTCATTTTGTGTACCAACCCGTGGAAGCGCCATGCTATGTGGACGGATGTCCTCGTCCGTTGAGGCCCAAAGGCTATTGGACAAATAAAAAGCCGCTCCCTCCCAGTCCCACACTCTTAGAACCATGGCCGTCCAACGAAGACAACGCAGAAAAAGAAGAAGAAGAAAACGACAACAAGGCGGTGGTTGGTGGCAAGATTTGAAACGCAATACCCGTCAAGGCTATAAAGAGACGCGGGATCTCATCAAACAAAACAAAGCCCTTCAACGTGTATTGTCGCACTCATGGTATCCTTGAGGAGAAGACCCCGACGACGACGCCGCCGTCAACAAGGAGGGTTTTTAAATCTGTTGGTCCCCGCCATGGCGGGATTGGGGAAAGCCGTGGCATTGGAAACGGATAAACGTATAAAATGCACAATCCAAAAAGCCAACCAACGGTATCGTCGTCGCCATCGTCGGTAAAGATGCAACGTCTTCGACGTCAATTACCGTTTTTACGGTCCATGTTACAAGAAGCCAATCGTTTCAAACGTCAAGATTTGTTACAACATGCCAATGCTGATCAAATCAATGCTGTGAGTGAACTGGTCTTGAACTTCTTAAAAAACAAGATTCCCGTGACCCCACCCATCATGGCCAAACTTCGACCCTATAAAAAGGTGCTACGTGATTTGGGACGTCGTCGACATTCCGTCAAAAAACGTCGTCAGTGGTTGGTCCAACAAAAAGGACGAGGGTTGTTTCAAGGGCTTCATCACGTGTTATGTCAATGTGTTCGTTAACGCTTCCCACGTGGATGTTACAAGACGCCAATCGAGAAACAGACAAGTAGAAAGACGCATGTTCTTATTGGAAGCATAAATATCACCTGTTGTATCGAGAGTACATGCATATCTTAAGGTCCCGTCTTTGTGAGAGCTGTCGTGCATTGGAAGACGGGGAACTTTGCCCCGACTGTAGTCAACCGCCATGGACGAGGTCTACATGATTCCCCACAAGGACTTGGAGCAACTCATTCAATATTACAAAGGAGAACTCACCGAAAATGCCTTGTTGAACAAAGCCGCCACGTTAGCCGCCAAAAAACATGTCTTGTTAGCCAACCCCCAATTACCCCCAGCCCTGGTCAATGCTCAAACCAAACCATTGAGTCAAGAATTAACCAAGTTAACCAAACGTATCCGTCAATTTCCCGGAGGCGTGGGGGTTGGGGCGCCGGGTGGCCCGCCAGGCGAAGAAGAGGAAGAGACCGGGGATTTGGTGACGGGACCTGTGGAACAATGGTTGAAGCGCATGATAAAAGGCAGCCCGTCCACCCCCAAACCCCCCATTACACCAGTGACCCCGAAAGGCAAAACCACCAGTAAGATTCCCATCAAGAAAGGGAGCCCCTCCACCAGTCGAGGAGACGATATAAGTCGTCGTTTAGAAGCCATTCGAGAACGTCGCAAGACCTTGGAAAAACAAATAGCTGAGAGTGCTAAAGGCAAAGGCAAAGGCAAAGCACCCGCCAGGGAAGTGGAACGATTGAAACCCTTACCCGGTTGGGAAGATTGGTACCGAGGCAAAAAGTTACGACGTCGATTGGATTACGACAGTGACTAAAAGATGCCCACCAAGAGGAGAAGGGGTATCAAACGGAAACGCACCCAACGAGGAGGGGCAGTGGATGTGCAAAAATGGATCGCTAAAACGGGGAAGGAATTTCATTGGCCTGGATATCAGTACATGGGCCCTGGCACGCATTTGGCCAAACGTCTGAAACGTGGGGATCCCGGCATCAATCGCTTGGACCAGATTGCTAAACAACACGACATTGATTACAGCCGTGCCAAGAATTTGCAAGATAAATGGAAAGCCGATACTAAGATGATCCAAGCCATTGATCGGTTACCCGGCAAGAAAACCAAGACGGAACGTGTGGTCAAAAAAGTCATGCAAGCCAAGAAACGTTTAAAATTGTAATTTAATGGCACACCAAACCATTACATGTTGAGTAAAACAAAATAAAAACAAATGAAAATGTCAATCACTGTCTCTTTCATTCCAAAAGTTCTACCACAATGTTATGCCAAATACTAAGAGATGTTCTGCCAAATAGTCATACGATTGAATGTTCTGCCAAATACTAATACGATGTTCTGCCAAATAGTCATACGATTTCAAAAAAAAAGTTCTGCCAAATACAAAGACGAGGGTTAACTGACAAAATCATCCAAATCAAAATCCGCCTCCTTCGGCTGGGCCCACTCGTCGGGCAATAAGTCACACAAAGAAGAAACGTCGTCAGACGACAAGTCACAGAAAGAAGAAGAGGACAAGTCACTGTCCGTTGAAAGGTCGTCCAATAAATCATCAAGCCATTGCTCCCATACAGGTGGATCCACGGGTCGACGCTCCTCCAAATCCAGATCCCTCAGAGTATAAGAGTCATCCAAAAGTTCACAAAATGAAGGCTGAGGTTCCACCTCAAGGGATTGACAAAATGTCTCCAAATAGGTTTCAACGGGAATGTTCGCCCGTTTCATACAGTCCTCTAATTCGATGGTCAATTTCAGGGGACCCAATGATTTGATTTTCTCTAGCGTTCTCTGTTTCTCTACTAAGGCCTTTCGCCGTTTCACACGATATTGTGCCATCCACGCCCGTCGGTGTTCCGTTTGGTCACGTTCTTTAAAATACGCCCTCCGCTCTTCCCGATGCTTGGCATAGTACCGTCTGCAGGCCTCACGAGCTTTCGCCAGATACCTCTCCCGATAGCGCTGTTTCTCAGCAGCCACTTTCTCGGGATATCTTGCCCGATAGCGTCGTTTCTCGGCGGCACTCGCTCAGGATGCCTGGCCCGGTACCTGGCTCTGGAAGCCCGTCGCAGCGTCTGTCGTCGTTGTTCTTTCGCCAGGATCTCTGCGACTTCATTGTCGTCCAAGTCAATGTCGTCGTCGTCGTCGTCGTCGTCGTCGCTTTGTTGGTATGTTGTTGGGCGTTTGGTGCGGTGGCAGGTGCAGTGGCAGCATTGTTTTACGCGTTTTATGCGAGGCATCGGGAGATGGTGGTGGTGCTGGAGGGGGTGTTAGAGGGCGCTTGAATTGGTGGTGCCAATTGGTCCAACAGTAATCAAGACCCTCCACGAACCACTCGCAGGTCAGTTGGGGGTAGCACAGTTGATGCAAGCGGGTGGCTCGTACTGTCCGGGTTGCCTGGGCTGCTTGTTTCAGGCGCTCCCTTTCCTTCAACTTTTCTCCAAAGTCTGTGACGCCTGGGTCGAGCACCAACTCCTCCTTGACTTTCTCTAAAATTTCCTCGATTTCGAGATCCGCTTCAAAAGACTCAAAGGCTTCCAACAGCTTTTCATGACAAGAGGCCATGTTGAGATGACTCACCCCGAGGTTCGATCTGTTTTATAGTCTCTGGATCATTCCCCGCAAAGCCTGATGGTACATCTAAGGAGGGGGAGGGGGTCCCCCACCCCATCCCACCCCCTCCTGGGGCACCCTGTGCCCTGTTTGGGGATTGGTTCATGCCCTTCTCCCACGTGACCTTTTTTCTCTATAAAAAACGAGCACCGACCTCCAGCTAGTTCATCTGATCATGGCCTCTCAGCCAGACGATGAAGCCGAGGCGGGTCTGAGTGGACTGACAACTGAAGAGATCTTGACGTTGCTACACCTGAACACCTCGGACTCTGAGAAAGAAGGCACACCCTCTCAATTAGTGTGCCTTGAAGAAGAGCTGGGAGACAGTGACGAGGATGAAGTCTGTCAAGAGGCCTTGGATCGCTTCGAACGGCAACATCAATTTCAAACCCGCCTCCTTGAACAAAGTGGTGGAGGTATGGATGCTGGTGCGGAGGGCGCCTTCGAGTTTCAGTTGGACAATTATGTCGACCATTTGAGCACGCGAATGGGTGTTCGTGAACGTCATTTCAAAACCCAGTTACGACAAACGGGGAACTTAATTCCAGATCAAAACATCACAGAAGCACTTCAAGATGGCTTACGTCGAGCGGTGAATCAAGTGTTAGCCACGACTCCCGACCTCCCCGATCAAGATCGCCTCTACTTCACCATTGGTTCCAATCGATTACACAACAACTTTCAGGGCTGGGGATTACGTGCTGGTGAATGGCGTGAAGGAGGTGAACGTATGGATGCCCTCTTCAATCGATTGGCCCAAGCCCTCAACAGCAATGAACAATTTGAAATGGACGACTCGTTTCAATTGTCCATCACCCAAGTCCATCATGCCCCTCAGGGAACCGGCAAACCCCGCCGTGGCAAACCCGGACACCCCACGATGGAAATCTTAACGAGCAACAAACGGAGTGTCATAAGAATCCAAAACAGGGATGAGCTCTGTTGTGCTCGGGCCCTCGTCGTCGCCAAAGCTCGCCTGGACCAACACCCGAAATGGTCGTAGATTCGACAAGGAGGGAAACTTCAAAGAACCCTGGCTCTAGAGCTACAACATGAAGCCAAGGTGCCGTTGGGTCCTTGCAGCTAGGATGCCTTGACGGCCTTCAGTGCGGCCCCGTCCCTTGCCAATTACCAGATCATCCTGGTGGATGCTCACCGGTCTTTTCACATTACCACCTTTGGAGACACCCAAGACAAACAATTGATTTTGCTCCACGACCATGACCATTACGATGTCATTACCCGTTTACCAGGGTTTTTCGGGTCCAGTTATGTATGTGCCCACTGTTGGAAACCCTACAATTCCGAGGGACGACATCGATGCACCAAACGAAAAGACCATTGCCGGGCCTGTTGCCAAAAAGAGTGCCCTGGTTTCCTTCATGCTTACCCTCGAGGCCTCAAAGCCACACGACGTTGCCACACTTGTCATCAGGACTTTTTCGAAGAGACTTGTTTCCAAGCACATCTCGTCAAGGACCAGGCTGGCAAACCAGTGACCAACCCTCAGTCCACCATCTGTTTTCTTCGCCGTCGCTGTCCTAACTGTCGCAAACAGGACGTTGGATTAGAAAAGATTCAAAGGCATCAGTGCTACTACGTGGATTGTCCTTCTTGCCATGAGTACGTGCACGGTGAAACCCATCTTTGTTTCATTCAAAGACCCCCAAAGCCTCAAGAAAAGAAGAGAAAGAAGAAACGTCAAGGAGGTCCTCGCGTCAAACGAGGAGCGGCCGCAGAGCTTCAAACCGCACCAGAGGAGGAGGAAGATGTGGACGACCTGCCCCCCTTGCACGTGTTTTTTGATATTGAAGCCATGCAACCCCACGAACAACACATTGCTAATCTCATCGTGGCCGAAACCGAAGACGACGATCAACCTATTCACTTCCCAGGCGAATATTGTACCAGAGATTTTCTCGAATGGCTGGATACCTTCACACTCAATGACACCCGACAAGTCAATGTCTTAGCTCATAATTTCCAAGGGTACGATGGTTACTTTGTGGTTCATCAATACCATAGTGACAACCGGATCGTCGAACAGCTCCGGAACGGGTGTAAACTCTTGGAAGTCAAACACGATCGCATTCGTTTCATCGATTCTCTCAGTTTCTTCCAGATGCCACTGTCCGCCTTTCCCAAAACCTTTGGATTAACGGAATTGAAAAAAGGCTACTTCCCACACAAGTTCAACCTCCCCGAGCATCAAAACTACGTGGACATCGTCCCGGCCCTCGATTACTACATGCCTGAAACCATGTCTCCCGAAGGCAGGCAAGCCTTGGAAAAGTGGCATCAAGAGCAACGCGATAAGGGGGTGGTCTTTGATTTCCAGAAAGAATTGGTTGAGTACTGTGAATCAGATGTGCGTCTCTTGAAACAAGGATGTCTCACCTTCAAACGGTTGTTTGAAGCTCAAGCGGGTTTCAACCCCTTTGACCAAATCACGATTGCTTCCGCCTGCAACAGGGATTTACGCATGAACCGCATGATCCCTAACAGTATTGCCAGTGAACCCGTCCGTGGTTGGAAAAACCACATCAATCACTCCAACGTGGCCATCGAATGGCTCACTTGGTGTGCCCAAGAACAGTCCTCGAACATTCAACATGCCAGAAATGCCGGCGAGTATCGCATCCCCGGTACCAAGTTCTTCGTGGACGGTTACTGCCACGACACCCAGACCGTGTACGAATTTCAAAGTTGTTTCACCCATGGATGTCCCACCTGCTATCCAAACCGCCACGAAAACCATGTGCGTCACTTTGATCGAACCATGCAAGATATCTACGAAACCTCGCAACACAAGGTCCAACAGTTAAGAGAACAAGGGTACACTGTGGTCCAAATATGGGGGTGTGAATGGAAACGTCTCAAAGAAACCAACCCAGAGATCCGATCCTTCGTCGACAACCTGGAGTTGAACGACCCCCTCAACCCTCGTGACGCTTTCTGTGGAGGTCGAACCAATGCGGTGAAACTGTACCATCAGGTGACCCGCAACCAAAAGATCCATTACATTGATGTCACCTCCTTGTACCCTTGGGTCAACAAAACCTGTGTGTACCCCAAAGGACATCCTGAATTCATTTCACAACCGGGTCACACGGACATCCGTCAGTAGTTTGGTCTCATCCAATGCAAAGTCCTCCCTCCACGTGACCTCTACCATCCCGTCCTGCCTTACCGCCAAGAGGGAAAACTGCTGTTTCCACTCTGTGCCACTTGTGTGAAAGAAGAAATGCCCAAACGTCCCTGGGAAAGAACAGCCGAATGCAACCACACCGACGAACAACGCGTCCTCACCGGGACATGGTGCAGCCCGGAATTGTCAAAAGCAAAAGACTTGGGATACGAAGTCCAGTACATCTATGAAGTCTGGCATTTTAAAGAAACCTGTGAAGGCCTCTTCCGCGACTATGTCAACACTTGGTTGAAAATCAAGCAAGAAGCCAGTGGGTGGCCACCGTGGGTCGAGGACGACGAAACCAAACGTCTTCAATACATTGAAGATTACTTCCAGCATGAGGGCATCCACTTGGACTACCACAAGATTGAGAAGAATCCTGGGTTAAGAACCCTGGCCAAAATGATGCTCAATTCCATGTGGGGCAAGTTTGGACAACGCCTCAACAAAACCCGGCTCCAAGAATTTGATGACCCCAAAGCCTTTCACACTTTCCTGGACACCTCCACCTTGGATGTACGTCATATCTCCATTATGAATGACCAAATGGTCGAAGTGCTTTACCAGTACCAAAAGGAAGACATCCCCATCTCACCCAACCTCAACATCTTCGTGGCTTGTCTCACCACATGCTGGGCCCGTCTCAGGCTGTATGAAGCCTTAGAGTTGCTGGGGGAACGTGTCCTCTACTACGACACCGACTCGGTCATCTACTTGGAAGAACCTGGCCAACCCAGTCCAATCTTGGGGGATTACCTGGGCGAGTTTACGACTGAATTGGATGATGACGACTACATTGTGGAATTCGTGTCGGGCGGACCCAAGAATTATGGCTATAAAACGAAGAAGGGGCACGTAGAATGTAAAGTGAGGGGTTTTCGCCTCAACTGGGAAGGCAAAACCCAGTTGAATTATGATGTCATGCGTCAAAACGTCCTGGACGAAATCCAGAAGCCACTCCAGAAACCGCGTCAGACCCAAGTCACGAAAACTCACCAGATTACACGTGATCCCAAAACCTATCAGCTATTCACGTTTCCGGACAACAAATGTTACCAGTTGGTGTACGACAAGAGAGTGGTAGATCCTGTTACCTTCGGTACCTATCCGTATGGATACCAGTGAGAGACACTCATCGAAAAGGAACACTTATCAAAAGGAACACTCTTACAATTGAAATGGATCACCACGCGGTCGCCTGTAACACTCACTTTGGAATAAATTATTTTTGTTTTCCAACATGGCGTCTTCTTTTTTTTCAGTCAATGGACCTCCCCCGGTGCTTGAATTGGACTTTGGACTTTGAGCCCACGTTCCTCAGCGGTTTTGCCCCATCCTGAGCCCGCCATCCCTTTTTCCCACTGGTCAGCGGTTTCCCACCCTAGCCAGAGGGCACGTCATGTCAGCGTCATGAAATGTCCTCTCTTTTCTTAATCTGAGCCCGCAATCCATTTTTTCCAACTGGTCAGCGGTTTCCCACTCCAAATCACGTGACTCCCGGTTCCCTGAGCCCACGATCCATTTTTCCCACTGGTCAGCGGTTTCCCATCCCAAATCACGTGACTTCCGGTTCTCTGAGCCCACGATCCCTTTTTCCCACTGGTCAGCGGTTTCCCACTCCAAATCACGTGACTTCCGGTTCCCATGACGTCATTTCCGGTCATGTGACTTCCCCTTGAGCCCACTATCCTTATGGTCAGGGGTTTCCGTTACTAGGGGCAACCCAACAACCAATCAGAGGCCGTATGCTCTCGACCAATCAGAAGCCAGCTATTTGGCCATATGGACCTACATTACTACTTATGCCATCACCGAGAATGCCTAAAGATGAAGAACAAGTATTGGCAGTTGAAGCCCTGATCGAGAGCTGGAAAAATCCATTCGTAGGAAACCAAGACCTCAACAGCATCTCGACAGCGAAAGATGCTCTTGTAGATATGTCATATGACTTACTTCACGCCTGTGGGATTTGAGAACAAAAATTCCAGCAATTCAAGGAAAGGCTTCAAAGCTCCCCTCTTAAGAAAAAGTTTTACGATCCTGTGAAGTTAAAAAAACTGAAGATGTTTACGTCACTCAGTAAGAATAGGGAGCTTACGAATCGACGACTTTCGCACGACGACGCCGTTGGATTGCGTGACATGCCTACTGCGCATGCTTTTGTAGGCAGTTGCCGGCGTCGAGCCAAAGTCGACGACGTTGTTTTGAGCAAATTTACGGCGTCGCCGAAACAGAAGAACGTGAGGTGAGTTTTCGAAGTTTTCTCTCGATACTTCTGGGGATTCTGCCAGATAATTCAAGAATCACATCAGGGATATGTTCTTGACATAAATGTTTCTGACTTTTTGTCTGTTTTCATTCAAGTAACGCCCCAAAATACCCTGAGTAGAAGCATGGCAAGTGAGACAAGTGAAACGCCAAGTGACACGAAAAAGTAAGGATGAGATTGCTGAATGAAAACTCATTTATGTTAATTACACCTTGTTGAAGGATAAGACATTTGCTTTTGTTTAACGAATTTTGAAAGAAATTAAAAGGGGTGTATATTTTATAGTCGGGTCTATAATAAAATAGGAAAATATTTTACTGGAAGCCGGGACTGAAAGCAATACACGCTGCTAGATTTCAAAAAGTTAAGCTTGTAATTCGATGAGGTTCTTTATTCTTGTCCTGAGTCATCTTTTAGCCAGCCTGAAGTTGTAGAAACACAAATTTGTCTCGGCTTTTCTGCTATGCGAGCGAGCAGATGATCTGTATCACATTTGACATCTTACATAGGCTTGTAAATGTCGGGCAATTTTCGTTTTCTAAGCTTTGTCTATTTTTGGTCGCTTCGGCTGTTAAGTCTGCCGTAGATATTTCGCATTTTAAACAATTCACTTGTCCAGCTGTCCAAGAGATCCAACACCGCCCAACGATTTGTGGCTGTGGCCGGTCTCAGAGGACGTTATTGCCGATTTTTTAAAAAATTATATTTGCTGTACATTATCTTATTTAAAAGTTGTATTTATATTTTTTAAATCATCTTTTAACAGAATGCCTAAAATGAAATGGACAGTTAAACATGACTCCTTGCTTGGTTGTGAGATCCATAGTTGGGAGCTCTGGAAGTTTCGTGCAGGCACTAGAGAGCGGGGCAACTGCTTAGAGGAGATTTGTAAAATCCTAAACAACATCAAAGAGCCCAAATTTTTCGTGTCGCCAAAGAGTTTGAGGGATCGCTTGAAGATACTTGAACGAGATGCAAAGGCCAGGAAAAGGGAGGCTGAGAGGGGCTCGGGAATTTCGCCCGAATTCAGAGAGATAGACCAGGCAATGGAGGACTATCTAGAGAGAAGAGACGAGGAAGAAGCTAAGCACACCAAAGAATCAGTTGAGGATCAGAAAAAGAACGACCAGGATAAGGCAACAGGCGAGGAGATGAGGGAGAGGGCCATGGAGCGGTTAGCTCAGACTAAGAAGCGAACTGGAAAGGATGAGCCGCGAAAGAAGCGCCAAAAAAGCACTGACACGCTTGACTATCTAAGAGAGGCAGCAGAAAAGTCAGAGCAGTTAAGGAAGGAAGAGCTGGAGGCAAAGAGAAAACATGATGAAGCTGGCATGACTACTCAGCAGGCACTGTTCACTCAGTTGCGAGATCAACAGCAGTTACAGATGCAGCAACAGCAACAGCAACAACAGCAGTTTATGCAGATGATGTAGATGATGTTTAACAGCCAGCAAGCACAATCACAGGCAGTTATTGAACTTTTAAAAAAGGAAAAATAGTTTTGCAGCAGTTATTGTTGACGTAAAAAATATTTTGTGCGTCTCAGCATTCATAAATAGCTGTTGGTTCTTTGCTTATTGTAAAACCTACATGTACTTGTACGTTGTGTTTGATTTTGACGTTGAAATCTTGCATTGAGTTATTGAGCTTCAAAGAAGGGGCAATAATTTTGAAGTAGTTGTTTTTCTGTGATATTCTGTACACCTTAGCATTCGTAAAGAGTTGTTGATTTTTACACTTTATTGTATTTCCTTATTTCACTGCTAGGTGTTTTTCTATTTTGAACTTGAATGCTTGTATATTTCGAAAATTTCAAGCAGTCAGAGTTTTCATGTTGTATAACTAGAGTACTATTACAAGTGCATCTCAAGAACATTGCATCAAATAAAGTATTCCTCTAAGGATGGCGGATCTAGACCAAAATACTCAGAGGTGACAGAACCATATAAAATACTTCGTGCATTCTGCATTAACGCACACGTTACATACATTTTACCCACAGCACTCAAACCGATTTTAAGGTTCTTTTTAAAATCTAAGAATTTATAATAGTTAACGATGTCCCCAAATATCCACTCCACGGAAGAGCGGACTGTGCTCATCGAGGTGTTGAAATCTTGTTGAGCTGGGGTCAACACTGCACCCTTGTAGGGCCTTTGTAGGTGTGCTCGTATCGGGTAGGCGGGGTCTCCGTACACACAAAGAGGGCGGCCTGTTACGGGGCAGTTGGAAAACCTCTGCAAGTCTTGCAAAAATCCCGAGGCAGCTAGCATAAAACTGTCATGACGTCTTCCCTCAATTGGGCCGAACAGGTTCCCCACTAATCCATTAGGTAAAGCGACAGCCTGAAACTTGATGGAGTGAACTCGTTTATGGCCATTGTAAATGACTCTCTGGTTTTCGTTAGGCCTGCAAACTGGACGTACAGTTCCATTCACGAATCCCCAGCAGTTATCAAGGGCAGCTCCTGCCTGTTGTATTACATTAGCATATTGAAGAAGCTTGGGAGGGGAGAGCAAATCGTGGTTATATCTTGTAAGGAGATGATGCCACCGACCGTAAATTAAGTCCATCATGTGGTTTGTTATGATGGAAAGCTCAGGAACCGGTCTTGCAAAATGACAAACCAAATCTCCATATCGGCAAGGATAAGCAAAGCGTTTAAGATACATGTATAATGCAGGCACCGAGGCTACAACTAAACCATTGTAAGTTGTTATTTCGTCAGGTAACTGCAGCTGTTCAGCAAGTTTATAAATGTCCTTCCTGTCGAAACGAAACTCGGCCTTGCATTCGTCGTTCGTTTTCTCGTCTAAATCGAATCTTTCGTAGTTCCAGTACGGAAAGTCTGGATTTGTTGACTTGTAAGCATCGTATAAAAGTACAAACTCTTGCTCGTTTATAAATCTGTTTCCATAAGCATATGCAATACATGCTCTTATTTATCTGAAGTTGGACATTTTGGTTTGCACAACAGTGCTTTAATCGCGAAAAGAAGAAAACAAACTTCAGAAACGGCGGGAAAATAAGCCTGACGCGCGGCAACCAACGTCGTCGTCTTCAATAAAATCGTAAATTCAAATTCTGCAGGACGGCGACGCGGGACTATGACGGGACCCAACGGCGTCGTCGTGCGAAAGTCGTCAATTCGTAAGCTCCCTAATAAAACAGTCTCGACTCAGCGAAAAACCATGATACTCAAGGCCGACAGATCTCTTTTCGGGAGAATTATTATTACGGGACAAAGTCGAAAGATTGAAGTTAAGGACAAGCTGCAACATAGCATTGGCCCTAGGCCTTGGGCATTGTCGACAGCAGAGGCTTTTCCTCGGAAGACCAACAAGGCGGCATTGGCTTCTTATCTGCGAAAGAATGTCCAGCTAGCTGACAGGTCACCAAATAACTCAGCTACGGTTTTTGATGGGATGGCTCTCGTACAGAAAGTGAGCTTCGAAAGCACCCAGATCGCCTTTGGAAGCCTGGCATCCTCCTTGATGGGCATGGTCTTACTTGAAGGCTTAGATAGCAGCAGGATCAACTTCGTTTCCTATAAGGAAAATGCCATTAAGAATACAGAAAGATCAGAAGCATGCGAGGGGAAGTGCCTGGAGTGTAAGTAGTAAACATAACCGCCCCACAGCTGATTAAGCAACAGAAGACGTTCCGGAGCGAGGTGAAGAACAAAACAAGCTTGATAAGGTTTCTGGACGAGGAATGGCAAACCAGAGAATTCAGCGAAATTGAAAAGAGCTGTATGTCACGTGTGAGGAGAAATGCTGAAGGATTTCTGGAGACAGAACAGTGGAAGTGCCAGAGTTATGCAGCTGCCAAGAGGAGGCTGTCACTCGTCTACTGCTACGTGCAAGGTGCCAGTTATGACGCAGTGGTGGTCAGGTCAGAAGATACCGATGTGTTTGTGCTGCATCTGGCCTTTTCCAGTTCCATTGATGCCAGTTTGTTCCAGAAATGCGGTACTCAGACACGCACAAGGTTGATTGACAGTAGTAAATTGGTTGCTACTATCGGGGAAGATGTTTGCCAGGCTCTCGTTGGTCTTCATTCCTTCACCTGAGGTGACACAGTTGGTGCTTTTGCTGGTAAAGGCAAACTCATCGCCCTAAAGATTGTCAAATCAGACAGTGATGCAAAACAAGAATTCACTGAACTGAGTCAATCCTGGGACCTTTCGGACGACCTTTTCCGGGGCATCGAGAAGGTAACCTGCTCTTTCTACTCATCTGGAGCAAATGCAAGTGACGTGAATGATCATAGATACAATCTTTTCTTTGCGAAGAATGGAGGGATTGAGTCGCACCAGTTACCACCTTGCAAAGTCAGCCTTCAAAGGACACCCTGCGGGCAAACTATCAAGCGTGTATTTGGAGGCACAGTCTACAGTGTAGCCCATCAATCCTCGACCCAGTTGGATTCAGATGAAACGTGGGAAGCTCAGCGGAAGACGAATCAAGTCTGCCAATTGACTGGATGGATTGAAAGCCTGCTCCCGAGGCAGTGCTGGAGCTTCTTGCATGCAGATGTCCCAGATCGTGCAGACTTTCAGACTGCGTTTGCATGGCGAACGTCCTAACATGTACACAGACTTGTGTTGACTGCAGGACCCAAGCCGCACAGGAGGATGTGGAAGTCATTGTTGATGAAGATAGCGAAGAGGAGGATGAAGGTGGTTACTGAGAAATCTGCTTATATACCTGATACTCCATTTTTATTGAAGAAGTGAACCACAGTTGACTAGCAGTTTTTCCATTTGAACACCTCTGAACTTAGAGTGAGACTAAAGAACTCTGGCACATGAAGATTAATGGATACTCAGGAACACAAATACGGTGTAAAAGCATGTTTTACTGTGCTAAAATCAAGTCCAGAATAGAGTAGTTTTCAATTGACTGTCGAAAGTAATTTGCATTTGCTTTGGTTTTGCCTTACTTTGCTCTGCGGTTGGTAAAAAAAAACAATGCCACTTTCTTAACGAATCAAAAGTGAAACCAAACCAATCCCGACATGCTCGCAATCGTTTCGTGCTTGGCGTCGGTTACATGTATTTGCTTGTCCTTCTGATTGGTTCATTGCGTTGTTGGAAAAGAAAACCGCTCTAACACGTGACAGTAACTTATTGACTGACTCAATGGAAAGCATTAAAAAGAAACTTCACATTTCGTGATGAAACTTAGTTCTATTTCCATTTTTCAGAGCAATTCAAATTAGCAGGAGCAGACGTGATTTATGCAATCCAACTAAATAGCAAAATTTGTCCTATTGGCAGCGATAGGCCACTTTGTTTAGTTCGAATGAAATCTAGGGGACTGGGTACTAGTTATCAAGGATGCCAAAAAGGTGAAATTTTGTTGTCACAGTAGACATTTTTTTCGGCTTTAAAGCATTTTGATAATGATCTCTAGCAGGTAGGAAAAGATTAAAACATATAACAGTGTAATATTATCGAATAAGAAAGCACTAGATAGAAAAGAATGCGTTTTCGACTATTAAAGCTCACGTGACCAGTCTTGTGATTACACCCTGTTCAAAAGTATTGATTAAAATGGCGTACTAGTTGACTGGGCTTCATTTTTGACTTGTTTATTAAGTCGTTTCCCCAGTTCCGTATAATAAAGTACGTAAATTATATTGGGAATGCTATGTATAATTCTCACGTTGGAAAATGGCCCAAGGGGGGAGGGGTAAGAAAAGGTGTCATTTTCCCCCTGAAGGTGACATAATTGGCAATTAATGCTATCACCCGAAAATGTAAACTAGGGATATTGACCTACATCACCATAGACATTAGTCTTTGTCCCCCTGAGTGGTACCAATTGGCCAAATTTCGGGTCCTGGCTCATGCACTATTAGACACGATCTGTCAAACTCTGCGCTTACCTGGATCTGTGATGTTGAAACCTCAAATGAACGATCACTTCTGGATTCAGGATCCCTAACAACTCTGAAAGAAAAATAGCGAACATAAATTGAAATAAGGTTCAGTCTCAAAGCTAAATATTAGAAATATTTGCTCGAGCCTATCGCTCGCTCAAACAAAAGAACGAATGTCAAGTAATGACAGAAATCTCACCTTCGATGCAAAAGAAATTCTGCAGACTCACTGTCTGTAAGCTTTCCATGGCTTTCCTTTCGCTGTAGCCAAAGATTAAATGCAGATTCGCGAAGACGAATGTACTTTACCGACCCAGGTAAACGAGGTCTTCCAACACGAGCGCTTCGTTCGCTATCCGCCATTGCCGATGACAACATACACAACTACATGCTAGTCTAAACGATCGAAATGAGCAACTAATCGGGAACACAAGCCGAAATAACAATAAAAAGATAAACTACAATAACAGAGCCACTTATTTATACAATTTTGACAATGCAGGATAGGTAAATAACCGAGGATTGGAACGGATTTCTAAGCGATTCTTCGTGTCGATAATTTTCAACTGAGAGAAATCAATTAGAGAGGCACGAGGCGCGCAATGCATTGAGGGTGAAACTGGGCTTTAATTTTGAGTTTCATTCATTCATTCATTTAACGGGCTCTCCAGTCGCAAACGGGGAAACGAGAAAGCTGAAAATTATTCCCATAATATCTTCGGTAAATCCAAAAATTACGCCTGCACTGGTCTACATTGTTACCTTAAGCTTACTTACCTTTGGGTCCGCGAGAGCAGCAAAAACGTAAGCTCGTAAATTGGCGGAGCTTTGAAGATGCTTCCAATATGGCCGCCAAACTTGACTTGATGTTTGTAGAACGGAAGCAGTCGTATACATAGCGATCATTAATATGTACTAAGATGTTGCATGTACTAAGAGAACGCGAAACGAAAAGGAGGCTTAGTTCACGGGCTATCCCTTCGAAAAAAGAGAAGGTTTTAGCACGGAAAACAAGTAGCTACCTTCCCTTGAAACTCGTTGCAAAATAGGCGCCAAAACTGACTACGAACTGCCCGCCGGGAAAGATCCTCTTTGCGCATGATCCATTCGTACCCAAGCCCCCTCGACCAAAGTGGCTGGCACATCCTGAAGCGGCTCTGATTTCTTTTATTTTGCTTTATTTTATTTACTGTTAGTTTTCCAGCTGACTCACTCGTACAAAGAATATTTTTCTTAAGACTCTTCGGTGATATGTCAGATAACAAGACCCCGTTAAATTCGTTCAAAGTCACCCATCCCAGAACGGACTGCACTGATCATCGCAGATTGACTTGTTTAGCAGCGCTCTTGTTGGTGTCTCTTGACGTGAATGACAGACAGAGCCAGTCCTTCTACCGAGCCAGCCCGGCTCATATAATCGGCCCGTTAGTCAGCAGAGTGGACAACTTAGAACTAACTTATTAGTATTACTATTAACTTTTTTTAACAAAATGGAAGTTACATGTAAAATATACAGTACAAACTGATTATGCAAGGCATATGAATTCTATCTTATACGACAGCAATACCACCACTGAACTGAACCTTTTTTGTTTTTGTTTTTTTGCAAACAACATTCGTTAACTTGTGTGAAACAAGTCCAGGTTATTAGTTATCTAAAAAAAAAAAGTTAGAGAGACCTCAAGAGAACACTTGTCTGATGGAACACTCCTGAGTGTGGCTGATATAGAACTCTGTAACAAAGGCACTGAGAAGTTGTCTACTGGCAAAGCCTGCGTAGCTGAAGAGTTTCCAGGATGAACAGTTTTCTCGCCTTTGGATGAAACGAAATGCCCTTTTACTCCAGTTTGAGTAAACGTGACTCAGTTAAAGTAGTTTACTCAAAATAGAGGGTTGTTTTGACTCACCAAATTGGGTTAAAAGTTTTGAGTTTGATTTACTCACCAAGTGAGTGAGTATTCACTCGTATGTTTGAGTAAATGGGATCCGCGCTGGATTTACTCAAGATAAAGAGTTGTTTCAACTCAATATGTTGGGTTAAAAGCTTAACTAATATTTTGAGTAAAGCTTACTCAACATATCGAGTAAAATCTTTGACTTTACTCAAAAATGAGTCAGTTTTACTCATTTGCAAAAATGCTTTTTTTGCTGTGTAAAAATGCACGTCGTTGCCCATTCTCCCCCCGAATAGTACATTTCAATATGTTTTTGAAGCTGTAGGGAATAAAGAATAGTTTAAAGATATAAAATCAGCAACGATTTTATTAAAAATAAATTGAGCTTTCCAATATCTTTTATTTGTGGCGCGCTGAGAATTCTTTAGGTCTTTTCCTTTTGATGTGCTGTGCGAGAAGCCAGCTACCATATTGTTGGACTGAGGCCAAGTTTCTTCAATGATAGCTTGCCATCCACGATTTTCCTTCTTGACAGTGTCCAATGGAAGTACTTCACTTTCTACTTGGAGCCTGCATCGCGCAGAATGCCTATTGTTCTCGGGACATTTATTTCCAGTTCAAAAAAAGTTTGTAGATCTGTCATATCGCACGTTATTATTCATAGGCACATAGAAAGAGCTTGGTTGATAGGTTGCCATGAATGCACGGCGATGCCCATTATCATGATGGAGGCGGCAAACTAAACAATGAACGGAGCGCGCCACTGTTTCGCCTTTTGTTTCGTAAAATCGAACATATGCGCATACTTCGCGTAGAACATTTCATGAAACGGTTTTCCATTTTGATACGGTATTCCATGGGCATTTTAGAGTGGTTTCGTCGGGGCAAAAGTTACAACACAGAGAGAAAGCCATGTCGAATCATCACTGTGCGAGCGAGATGATTGTGTCGTAAATAAATTCAGCATTTCGCTTGTTTGTGGTTTGCGTGCGCAAGCGGCAAACACTGTAGCGTTTTGCTTCTGTCTTTGGGAGCTTTTTAACTTTTATGTGAAACAAAACAGCGGGTAAGTGAGTTTACATTCCCTAACAGAGTCAAAAACTAAAGCTTGATCTCATTGATCGTGGTCAGCGATCGTAGCGAACATAAGGATATGCGACACACAAGCGATTCCGTGATTGCATCTATTACAAACATTTGTTTGTTTATAGTCTGACTGGTATCGATCACTACGATCACTGCGCCTTTTTTATTAGCAATCGCATGCACCAACCGAACGGAAACCATTTCTTGTGGCTTTGAACATGAATAAATCAGCTGGATCACCGAGATCAGTCTCAAAGTTCGCGGCAACTGATAAGTTAATGCTGAGTAGTTTTGTTGAATAGGGTATCGTTATAGTCTTGACAACTATTGTTATTCAGTCGTAGGCTGCACAACAATATATAGCTCGCAGCGGCAAGACGCGCCATTTTGGAACTTATTCAAACTTAAAATTTTCAAACTGAAAGGGATAGTGGTTCTTGTTCGCCGATTTTCAAAGCTTAAACGGATTCTCAATCTTCCATTTGCCGTGCGTGGAAATTTGGAAGTCGGTTTAAGTTTCAAGAAAATCGCTGTTGAAAGTGGCTTCCATTAGAAAAAGGCCCGTTTTTTGGGAATTTTCAAGTGTAAAGGGATAGTCCTTAAACTTTGCAAAACTCATTCGTTTAAAGAGAAAAAGACAGATACAACATTCCTCTTCAAAAAGCCGTGCGTGGATGTTTCAGTTATGACTTCTGGAAATCAGAAAAGCGGATTTTATGAACGCTACTGAGCTAATTCAGCCCCTTTCTTCTCTTATTCTGGGCTTTTCAAAGTGCGCTCGCATTTAAATTTGCCGCTTCAGCAGGCATGAATAATTAATGATGTCCACGCATTCTGCCCGATGTATTGCACGGTCCCTAAATGCGAAAGGAAAGCACGTTGAAACCCGCGAAGAAGGTGCCACGCACTCGGCTCAAGATCTAAGAGAGAACGTCCTGTCACAAATGCAAGCAGTTGGATAACAATAAACTTCTTTATTACTTCGCAATTTACGTTTTCGAGGAAGGTCACGTCCGGCTGACAAACTCGACAACAAACAGCTTCATTGAGCTTTTCTGCGAGCGTTCCGCCTAACATGAGCATTCTCCCTTTCAATCGTTGCCACGATTCTCCACAGTATTCTCCGATCGTCTTCTCTTTCCGCGTCTTCCATCGACTCTGCCGGTATCTTTAAGCGGCTCTCAGACACGGCGTTCTCGTTCTTCTCTAGGTTCTTCCAACCACATTTCTTGATTATAAATATACGAGCTTTTGTCGCTTGCGGAAAGTTTTTCTGTCCACACCAAGCAAAATTCTTTGTACACTTACGCTTTGCCGTTTTTTTTTGACAGAGGCAAACAGGCAGGATCTCTTCCTACTTTTTTTCGTCTTTTGTACACAATAGACCCTTCGATAACGCGGGAATTGGTACGCAATCGATCTCATGTCAAAACATCAGGGCCCTCTGATGTTGCATGATATTTTCGGCGTTGTTGACAGATAACTGTCAACACGTGATTAGAAAAAATCAATGGCCCTAACCTTTCTTCGTCAATAACTTTGCATAGAAACAATCTTTCTCTGAAACGTTTTGTAAAGAAGAGGTTTGAATAATATCTATCTGAAAATGACAAAATCGTATTTAAAAAAGAAGTGGTCAATTTTGGGGTAGGTTTACGATACCTTAAATTGTATCTGTTTTGAATTGCCTAAAGGTAAAACCACTCATTAGAATTTTAACATATGTATAAAATTGAAAGCTTGAACCCGCTTTAGAGCTTTCATCCCCAGCCAAAAAATACTGGAGTAAAAACGTGTCATAAAATCAGCTAAAAATGGTGAGGTACGATGAAAAGTAATTTTTGATCACTGCCAGTGGCGAAGGTTTATCTTGTCGGTCTATTCACCTTTAATCGTTTTCATTGCACCCAGTCAAAACAATTTTTCATCCCACCCGTTACTGTGTGGACTGCAACCACCTCAAAAGGTATGTTGGTTTTGTAACCGTGCACACTTATGTCCTACAACTCATGAACAATACATCACTTGGGTGCTCACTCCTGAACGGCTGAAGAACTACAGCCAAACGTTCCAGAGATATCGAATCATTGGTTGTTGAGGAGGTAAGTCTAATGTCAGCAAATGCTATTAAAAACAAATCACACGAACCCGCTTAAGTAGCGACTTAAGAGGTGAGAATAACTAACCAGCCATGATCAGAAGGAAATTGGATAAATTTAGACAAGAGAAAGCTTTGCCTTCACAGAATCTCAGTTTTGAAGGCTTAATGTCTAGTTGGGCACAATGAAGTCCCCCTTCAGGGTCTTTTCTACAATTTAATTAGCGTTTGATAACTTTTAACTCCAGAAATTGATTTAATAAATATAATTTTATGCAAATACACAATGATAATGCTTTTTTAGAAATAAACAAAACTTAGCCTACCGTTAAAGTGCGTCAATATATTTCAAGATCACGCAAATACAAGTCTGCTATTTTATTATTTTTATGTAGAGCTCAATGTTACACCACAGGTACGATTTTACTTACTTGGTTGGCACCTCCTATTAAAGACTGTACTACATGAATTTACTAGCTAGCGTCACCATCTTTTGCTTTAAGTTTTTTTGCGGATTAAGGCTTATACTGTGGAACGACTACCATGTATTATATTAAAAACCATGTTTACATTTCCACCTTCCTCATGTGCAATGAATTCTTTAACTGGCTAGCGTTCGATTTAGTATCATAATATGAGGCCCTCTCACGTTCAAACACGAGAAAAAGCAGAATTGGACCTTTTAACCGGCACGGTCACGAAACCAGTTGACCGCCGCAAACGAAAGTTTCCATGTGCTGTTAGCATCTTTCGGCTTTTTAAAGGTGTCTGCTTTAAATGGTATCTGTTTTGAATTGCCTAAATGTAAAACTCCTCATTAGAATTTTCACATATGTATAAAATTGAAAGTTTAAACCCAGTTTAGCGTTTTTATCCCCAGCCAAGAATTACTGGAGTAAAAAATTGGCACGAAATCAGCTTAAAATAGTGTAGGAGGATGAAACGTCATTTGGTCACTGGCGGTGGCGTAGGTTTTGTTTTGTCTGTCTATCCACCTTTAATCATTTTCACTGCACTGCGAGTCAAAATAATTTTTCATCCCGGCTGTTACTGTGTGAACCGTAACCACCTCAAAAGGCATGTTGGTTATGTAACCGTGCACGCTTATTTCCTACAACTCATGAACAATACATCACTTGGGTTCTCACCCCTGAACGGCGGAAGAACTACAACCAAACGTTCCAGAAATATCGAATCTTCGATTGCTGAAGTGGTAAGTCTAATGTCAGCAAATGTTATTTAAAAAAGGTGTACATGTCAATAACTGGCAAGCGATGATCAGAAAGGAAATTGGATAACCTTAGATAAGAGAAAGCTTTGCCTTCACGGAGTCTTAGTTTTGAAGACTTGATGTTCTTCAGTGGGTACCATGAAGTTTCTCTTCAGAATGTTTTGTACTGTTTAATCAGCGTTTGATAGCTTTTAATTCCGGAAATTGATTAATAGATATAATTTTATGCAAATACACAATGATGATGTTCCTCTTTTAGAAATAAACAAAAGTTAGCCTACTGTTAAAGTGCGTCAATACATTTCAAGAGCACCCAAATACAAATCTGTTATTTTCTTATTTTATGTAGAGCACTATTTCACACCACATGTATGATTTTACTTACTTGGTTCGTACCTCCTATTAAAGACTGCACCACATGAATTTACATGTAAAGCTCCTGTATGTTCTTAAATTTAAAAACAGAATATTATAAGAATTGATGACCCTAGTGAAACTGGTTAAGATCAGTCTCCAACGCAGACATCTTTTGTGCTCGTCAACGAGTAAAACGTTGAAACGTTATAGTGACCGATTTAAAATGCTTTGATTGTTTAACGCTATGTTTTTGGTTCTAACATGGCTTTCGTTGAGACAAAAACGTTTCCGGAAATCTTTCTCACTTATTTCCTACAACTCATGAACAATACATCACTTGAGTGCTCACCCCTGAACGGCTGAAGAACTACAACCAAACGTTCCAGAGCTATCGAATCATTGAGTATTATGTCAGCAAATGCTATTTCAAAATTGACACGACCCACTTACTTAATAGCTTACGAGGTGACAATAACTGACCAGCGATGATCAGAAAGGAAATTGAATAACCTTAGATGAGAAAAAGCTTTGCCTTCACGGAATCTCAGTTTTGGAGACTTGATGTTCTTGGGTGCCATGAAGTTCCCTTTCAGAATGTTTTCTATAATTTAATCAGCATATGATAACTTTTAATTCCAGAAATTGATTTGATAAATTTAATTTTAAGCAAATACACAATGATAATGCTTTTTTAGAAATAAACAAAAGTTAGCCTAATGTCAATGTATTTCAAGATCACGCAAATACGAGTCTGTTATTTTATTATTTTCTGTAGAGCTCTATTTCACACCACAAGTACGATTTTACTTACTTGGTTCGCACCTCCTATTAAAGACTGCACTACATGAATTTGCATGCAAAGTTCCTGTATGTTCCTAAATTTGAAAAGAGAATATTAGAAGAATATAGTGAAACTGGTTTAGATAGGCCTCCAACGCAGAGATCTTTTGCGCTAGTCAACGAGTAACCCGCCATTTATGGAAAACTTTAGTGACCGATTAAAACGCTGTTGATTGTTTAACTACGTTTTTAGTTCTAACATGGTTCTCGTTTAAAACGAAAACATGACGGAAACTCACTCAATCCCTTGCATGCCTGCTTTGAGCACGAGTACATCTCCAATTAAGCTACTCGGTACATATTAAATTCTTTGTAGTTTTACTGCATGCTATTTGTTTGAATTTTCAATTTAAATCTCAAAGATTTAAAATTTTTTTTAAGAGCGGTGGAATAAAAGCAGAACAAAAGTTCATGAGGCAGGTACAGCTTTAAAAGGTTTCTTGTTGAAAGAATAGAAGTATTTTGCCACATCAACCATTCAACTGTGAACATTCAAAACGTTTACCGGTCTATATAAGTAACTATTACCCGTCATTCTTCTCACACTGCATTATATTATGTGTCATTCGCACGGTGCATATAAAATTACCTGCAGGCTTGGAAAAAAACTGTACTGCTCTCGTAGTGTCACTCTCTTCTGCTTTAAATATTTTGGCGGATTAAGGCTTATAGACCTTATTTAACTGTGGAACGATTACCATGCATTATATTGAAAACCATGCTTCATTCAACCTCGGGCTCATGTGCAATGAATTCTTTTTCTGGCTAGCTTTCGATTCAGTAGTGTCTTATAATAGGTCCTCTCAGTTCAGACACGAGAAAAAGCAGAATTGGAACTTTTAACTGGCACGATCACGAAACCAGTTGACCGCTGTAAACGAAAGTCTTCATTTGCTGTTAGCATCTTTCGGCTTTTCAAAGGTGTCTTTCACTTATTGGTGTGTTTTCCTTTTCAGCGTCATATGTCAAGGAAGTGAAAAGAGGACAGTTATCCCTCTGTTTTGTGTATTATCTTTGAGTTCAAATTTAATATATGTTTGGGAGTTTATTTACCTGTTGGAGTTCCCTTTAAGTTAATTTCATGCAATAATCCAGTTTTGTCATGGAGCATTAATGATTCGGGCATCAATCCGTACGTTTCTGCAAACCACAGTGCATCTTGAGCTCTCTTCCTACAAAAAAAAAATAACAGAAGATGATTCTACTTAGCCTATTTTTTCAGGTCATGGAGCCATATTTGCGTGCAGTGTTTCCCTTGGTAACCAAATTGTTTATTGCAAAGATTAAAGGCGACTTACTTTATTTGTGTTAAATGTCTGTGTTGCTGCTTCTTTCCTACTTCTGTAAACTCTTTTCCAGAGTGTGCAAGTCTCTGGCGCATCTCGTCGTACAAATCGGCCGCCTTTTCCTCCACGGCAGCGCGAAGTTTGCTGTTGTCTTCTGTGAGCTGTGCCAACACGTCGTTTGGAGTCTGCTTGATCTCGTCCGGTCTTATAGCCAGTTTTATCCAAGTCTCTGCTTTTATTCTCTTAGTTTTCTCTTTTTCCCGTCCTTGGTGGATTGCATCTTTCGCCACAATCGCCTAATGCTTTCGGCGGTTGTGTTCCCAACACGCTCTCGAGCAGATTCCGCAATTTGGTAGCCAAGAGGCAAAATACTCGCTTGTAGTAAGTCAACACTGTCCTCGGGCGCCCATAAACATCTCTCCATTTATACACTGCTTCGCCATTCATTTGCAGGTGAAACATCGGGAAGATTTCATCAATAAAAGGAGGTACCATATGAATGAGTAGTGGGTTGACCGGGTTTTCTAAGAGCTCTGAAAAGAGCTCCCGATCAGTGACGTTTTCGCTCTCTTGTTTGTTCATTGCGTGATCTGGTCGTCGGAAGTTTTCGAATGAATCAGCTGGTGGACCGAGATCAGTTTTAAAATTCGCGGCGATTGTGAACTATTTTACAATTGAGTGGTTTCCTTGAATGGGTATTGTTTGTCAGTTAGCAACCATTGTTATTCAGTCGTGGGTTTAAAACAATAGCTCGCTCGCCATTTTCGAACACACCTCCAACTAGCAGTTTTCAAACTGAAAAGAACAATGGTTCCTCTTCATCAAATTTCAAACTTTAAACGGATTCTGTTCGAAAACAGCTCCATCTTCCATAATCCGCGCGTGGGTTGTAGGAAAACAGTTTAGTTTTTAAGAAAATCGCTCTTGAAAACGGCCTTCATAACAAAAAAAGCTGGTTTTATCTGTATTTTCAAGTGCAAAAGCACAGTCTTAAAACTTTCTAAATCTCCTTCGTTTTACGCTTAAATTGTAGATACATTATTCGTCTTCAAAAAGCCGCGCGTGGGTTGTTTAGTTTCGGCTTTCTATAAATCAGAAAAGCGAGTTTTATGAACCCTACATGGCCAATTTGGGCCCTTTCTTCTCCTTTTGAAAGCAAACTCGTAATCAAATTTGCCGCTTTGTTGGTTATGAATAATTAACGATGTCCAACCATTCTGCCCGATGAAAAAATAGGGTCTAGACACTAGGAGGGTCGTCCGCCATTTTTACCTGAACGTATACGCAGTGTTCAAGTACACTATGACCATTTACCTTAATGTAATTTTGACTCTGCTCAACGTTATTAGTAATAGAACATTTTTGCTAGAGAAAAAGGGGCATTTTCGACTTAAAGCAAATAGAATATTTCCCTCCTTAGCTTCGAGATCAGGCTTGTAAGAAAACCGCAGCAATTACGTGGAATCACGAAAACACCTGTAATGATCACATGAAAGGGACAATAAGAACCACTGGGTGGCAGCAAAGAAACGGGCAAAGCTAGCGTCAGGGCGAACAAGAATAAGGTGATGAGATCAGATCGAAAGAATGGACCAGCATGGATAAGAATCGCTAACGATAGAGTAGTTTGGATCAGAGACACCTTACTAAACGTTTCGTTGGAAAATCTCTTTGGAAGGCATTAACCACCTCAGAAATTCGGAATTACCTGTGATGAAAAACTAGTGTTTTCTTTGGCGAAACTTTACCTCAAACTTTCGTCGCATGGAAAGCCTAATTCCTTACATTTTCAAAGGGAGAAATATGTCGCTTAGAGTGCGAGATAAGGTCAGCTAGCGGTTTCGAAAAGCCAACACTGAGTAGCTTGGAAATTCGGGAAATAAGATTCCGTTTCCTAACCCAATAATGCCTTTCATTTTTGCGTGGATTTTATTTTCCTATTTTCGCGTACCGTCAATGACTCACGAAAATCAATATGCGAATATTGATCCGCAGAAAGGACTCGTTGAATATTGCGAAAATTAAATTTTACCCGAGAAATTTAACCGGCCTAATTTGAACGATTTTCGCAATTTTTTCACACCGTGAAAGTAAAAGGCATCGAGGTATATATGCGGTTTACCTTTTATCCCATGAAATACCATGAAATTTGTGTTAATTTTCATTTTCCTTTCCGTTGCAATTTTTTACAAAGAAATTACGTTTTGATAGGATCCCTTGAGAATGCATCAAAAGTTTATTTACAAACAAGTGTTGAATGTATTCTCAAAAATTCGTTGGCTACTAATTTGCTGCGGTTTTCTACGTTCTTTTAGGCTACGCTAAAAAATATATGAATTCTTGGCCGAGATGCCGTCTCTCTTTTGAGAATTATCGACGCTTTTTTGATATTGGCGTAGGTTCCGAATGTTTCCCCCATACAATTTCTATTTTTCTCTCGTGCTTTAAAGAACAAATATCAAAGCGCAAAATTCGTTTTCGTTCTTTGGATTTTGTATTAACTTAGCTGAACAACATTTCATTTCCCGCTAAGGAATTGCCCCGAAATACAATTCATCGCAAAAATAATTAATAATTTATGATCAATATCATTTGAGAGCAAGAGGAAGATGGAAAACTAAAAGCCACTGAGAAAGCCGTTGATAAAGTGCATGATTCAACTGAATGGCTTAAACTTGTCTACGTTTAAATAGACAGCAATGGTAAAAATAGATTAGGCAAGCTATATAAACTTCGCACAAAGTAGGTTAGCTCAAGGTCTATTCAGGCTGAAAACAAAAAAAGTGAGCTTCCTAGGCAATTATCTGGTTGTTGCCTGGGTACCAAAGCTGTCGCTCACGCGTTTTCACTAAATGCGTGCGTGTGAATACGGGCGAGAAATGCCTCATGCATCAGGTACCCGGCTGTCATGTCATGCCATCATTTAATCACAAGACAAATGTCTCATTGAACTGACTTCAACCTTCTAGCGGGGAGTCAAAGAAAGCTTTACTACCGTCAGTTTCTTGCCGCTTGTCACTTAACAGTGAAGCAACAAATATTGTTACACGAAAGCATTGTTCAGTCATTTTGACAATGGTCAAATTTTCTGATTTCTTTCAATGTGTCAAATGGAAAATCACCTTGTAACTTAGAAAAGTGACACGAAAGATGGCAGGATTTTATCCATAGACACAAACATTACAACCACCTTGAACAATAGTGCGCGGAAGATCATGCAGTTCCCAAGCCGCCAAAATGCACAACACTTTCAACTGCGGTGCAGACTTGGGAGTTTCATCCATAGTCTCAAAAGTTACAACCAGGGTTCGGTAACTCAAAAGTTACCGAACCCCTCAGGCGCGAGGAAAAATTAGTAAAATTTCCGCGCACATTAGGGACCTAAACTGGCACCGAATAAGAGGTTTGTAATTCCTCTGCATTTTGTTTTTGGTTCGTCCTCCTTTAGCAAAAAACCGGTCAAACTGGGATTGTACAGTATAATACGCCAGCATATTTTGCGCGTTCTCTTGCCCTTATAGGTAAAATGACACATTACAGTGCAATAATAAAGTATAATAAACAGTGCAACAGAAAAATACTCAGTACTCAGTAGCTTTCAATTGAATGATAACACACACCCAGAAGGTCTTCCTGTACAGCAGATAATAAAATAGCACCATAGGAAAACACTGCACATACTATGACTTTCATTTGAATGATCACACTTTAGAATCCCACAAATCAAAAGTTAGAGCCACCTTGTACGGCATACTAAACAGCACCACAGGAAAGTACTATTCAATAACTTTCAATTGAATCTTGGGGTCACTTTAACGGATTTCATCCTCAGACCTTAAAGTTATAACCACTTCGTACAGCATAATATTATTATGCACCACAGGAAAGTTCTGCTCAGTAGCTTTCATTTGAACGTCACAACTTAGGATTTCATCCACAGACTCAAAAGTTAGAACCACCTTGTACAGCGTAATAAACAGTACCACAGGAAAGTACTGCTCAGTATCTTTCATTTGAATGGTCACACTTTAGGATTTCATCCACAGACTCAAAAGTTAGAATCACCTTGTACAGCATAATAAACAGCAACACAGGAAAGTACTGCTCAATAGCTTTCATTCAATTCAAATGATCACACTTCTCTTTATTACAAAGACTTATAAGAGACCTTACGATCAAAGTTTCCAGCGGACTGTAAACCGCGGTTCGAAGTTTGCCGTTTGTCGTTTGTGGTACACTTTTTAGCACAGTTAAGATTCGTATCCATTTGATGATGAGAAATCAAGCAAAACAAACATGGTGGCTAGGCAGTAGACTTCCTGGTCAGTTAAGTATCTTACAAGATAAGAAAGACATTCCAACTTGTAATTAAGCTCTAAAATCAAACTCTGAAGAGCAAAATGGGCCTCAAAAACTCACTTTTTAAAGAGATCTTTCATTTATCGTCCTGACGATATCTCAGATATCTCTCTCTGCGTCCTCATCCCTCGACTTCCACCACTTGGCTTATTTGAAGTGCTGAATTCTCTCCTTAGCGTCTCTGCTGTCTTTTTCTAATCAGCTGGTGAACTGGGATATTTTAGGACAGCGACTTCTCTGCACAGGCAGATGTCATACAAATTAGGACTTGGCCAACGAAACAGAGGCAACTTTTAAATTTAACATTCTGGATTGAAAATTATGAAAGAGGAGTTGTCCTTTTGAACATGTTGAACACGTGTCAAGAACGGCGCCATGTCTGTTTTTCACTCAACTCGCAAAACCCGAATTACAGGTTGAAATTTGTCACTTATTTTGTTGTGGAGTCCGAAAAAAACAGAAGTGAAGTCGTTAAGATAAAAAGGAAACGTATACTCTGCAGGAAATCACTTACCTCTAGACAGACCTCTTCACGTTGAAATGGGAACCGCAAACGGCAAACCTGACGGCAAGCGTAAGGTCACGTGACATTTTGAGGTTTGCGGTTGAACAAGCGGTAGAACAACGGTTGTACAGCGTAATAAACAGCACCAAAGGAATGTACTGTTGAGTTATTATATTTGAGTGGTCAAAAGTTAGGATTTCAGGTAGAATCATCTTGTACAGCATAATAAACATCACCACAAGAAATTACATCTGATTAAGGTCCGTTTACACATGCGATTTTTGATGCAACTTTTGCGCTCAAGTTGCATCATTACAGCTCGCGTGTAAACTAGCGGCGATTTCAGTGCGATTTCTGCGCGATTTGTCGCCACGGTATCGCACATGTTCGAAACTTGATGCAACTTGGCAGTGATTTGTAGGAAATTACAGCACGCATCGCACACTGAATTGCAGCACCGATCGCCGCTAGTTTACACTAGCGACAAAAGTTCCATCGGAGAGCGCGACAAAAATCGCATCAAAAATCGCATGTGTAAACGGGCCTTTAGCTTTGCTTGAATAGTCCGGAAAATAATCCACAGGAAAGTACTGTTGTAATTACCTTCACTTGAATGACCACACTCAGCGGTTTAAAAAATCAAAGACAAAATAAATACATGACTTGTTTAACTGTAGGAGAAAAGGCAGGAAATCATGGCTACAAGAACGTTATATCAGGGAAGCAAACGTTGCTGCCCGTGGAAGAAGCTTTGTCGCGTCATGATTGCGGTAGTAACAGTAGCAATAGCTGTGCATACGTGGAACTCCTTTTCTACAATTCTTCATCAAAGCAAACATCTACCGACAGATACTTACTTTGGAAAGAGTCAGGCTGAAACATTACAGAGGAATCCAGTAAAAGGTAAAAGCTAAGTTGTTTGTTAATTTTACCCATGAAAAATTATACTCTCAAAGCAGTGAGTGATCATTTACGCAAAAACAAAAACAAAAACAACAAAAGACTTTATTTACACTCGAATTTAAGATTTCAATGAAAATGCTAAGATTTCCGTATCGTGATTTAGTGAATAACATGTACTATAGCTAGAGTTCAAAAATGCACACTTTTTTCGGTTAAATAGGATCCTAATGAGCGCCATTCTGTCATGAAGGTCGCATTGCGCACTCAAACTCTATTTTGCGAAATCGATAAAACGTATAGCTTATAACCGGAAAGAACTTAAAACCAGAAATGCGTAAAACGAATCTACGTAAAACTCAAATTCAAAATGAATCATTTTACAAAATGATGTTATGCTTGAACTGCTGAGCTCTTGGTATGAGCAAATGAGATGCTCACACTCAGCCCTGTGACTTCAGTGCAGTGCCCTAAATATTATTGGCACCTAATTAACCATTCCGGCAAGCACAAAACAGGGGCACCCAACGGTTCGTTTCGGGGAATATCTGCGCGGCGAGGCCTAACCGAATCGCCTGAGATATTCCGATTTAATTGCAGTGAAAACTAGAGATTTCTTTGGCGCATCATCCCCCTCAGACTTTCGTAGCAAGGGGACTGATTAATTCCTATTGTTTTCGGAGGGACAAAAATGTCGTTTAGAGTGTAAAATAAGGTCACCTAGCATTTTCGGAGAGCTATCAGCAGCTCGGAAATTCGGTAAATAGGATCCTGTTTCCTAAATTCTCTGCGGCCTAAATTTTCAGCTAAAACTCCGAACAGATCAATCTGTGTTAGCTGAAACAAATATGCCTTTAAAAAGCTCTGTATTTCGCTAAAATGTTCTCGTTGGGTGCCCCTGACAAAATACTCAGTGCGATATTTCTTGTTCGGGCTAGCAAATTATTTCTATAAAGTGTATTAATTACTTCTAGAACGTTCAGCGCCGCAAACCCATTCTCTCTGTCCAGCGGTTGAGATCATGAACAGTTCCAAAGTGACCAAGCTGGGAAGTTATCCACAAACAAAACGTGAGTATCTTTTTCCTTAAAAATTCTCCACGAGATCACTTATTGAAGTACACACAAATTGTAAGTTGTATGACAAAACAAAACACAAATCCACCCTTCTAAATATGTAAGAAACACAGCACAGGCGACTACGACATAAATAGCATGCGCAGTCAGAATGCACATAATTAATTCGCGAAAAAGTCCTTTAAATCAATGTAATAAAAATATAAAAATTATTATTTTCTTTTCTTCACAAGGATTTCTATCAGTTGGAATTGCGTCAGTCAAAAGAGCTTCTGGAGCAAATTATCTGCCACAAACCATTCAAAGTTTGGTTGACAACTTGAGCGACAAGGACAAGAAAAACACTTACATTGTGACATTCCTTGCTGATCTTCATGATCCACCGAAATCCACCACAAAAGAGGAGCTTTCAAAATCATTCGGCAAGTATATTGAACAGAAGCTTTTAACAGTGATCGAAGTGTATCCGAAATTTTATCCACCACTTACAAATATCAAGCAGAAATATAGCGACTCTAACAGCAGAAGAACTTGGCGCTCAAAAGAAAACATTGATGCCGCATTTGTAATGTGTTACTGCAAAGAACTGTCACAGTACTATATTCATCTCGAAGACGATATGATATCTTCGCCTAGCTTCTTTCCAAAACTGCAAGATTTCATAAATACGCAAAATGTAAAGCCATGGGCAATGCTAGATGTCACTATAAAAGGAAGCAAGGCCAAAGTTTATCGCACAAGCGACCTCGGGAACATCGCTTCCTACTTTTACCTCATGTATGACGAAATGCCCATTGATTGGTTAATGGGTCATTGGCGGCGAGTTAAGGAACAGCACCCACAAAAGAGATTCCCTCCCGCGTCACTTTTTAACCACATTGGCGACAGATCCTCCTTCCAAGAAAAAGGATTGTCAGGATTAAGGCAGAAGGAGCCATTTTTTGACCAATACGACCAAAAGTACAAGGGCCTCAACCCTCCTGCCACAGTTACCTCATCAATGTCCCCTCACCAGGGAAAACCACAGGATGCTTATGATAAGGGCAGCAGTTTTTTCTGGGCACAAAATCCCAGAAAAGACGACTACGTTCTCATCATATTTAACACGCCAACCGCTGTCCAAGAGGTGTTTGTGGACACGGGAAGTTATCAAGCAAGGGACGATTTGTTAAATTATGGTATTTTGCAAGCTAGCTTCGAGGCAGCTGAGGGTCATCCGCAGTTACAGAGCAACAATTCTTGTGGAAATTTTATAACGCTTGGATCATTTCACAGTGGAAAAGCAAAGATTTCTTCAGATAAGTCGAAAAGGGTCAACTGTATACGAATCCTGGTAACGGAAAAGCAAAGCAAAGGGATTTACCTACGTGAGATTGATGTCTGGTAGAACTCGCATCATTCTTACCCTAATGTGGGTTTGTTTGAGTCTAGATATAGTTTACACCTTTCACGTTTAATCCAGTATGGCAGCAAACAGTGTTACGTACCCTTAGAAATTATGCATTACCAAATGCAAATCAGTACTAAGGCTTAAATTAAGCTAAATGAGTAGTTAGGCCTTATTTCTTAAATCAGCACTTCTCCCTACCATAAAATCTGCTTGCCCTTCAACACGGAGCGAGCGTATGAAAGGGAAGGCTCTGCCCCATCTGAAACGCTCGGTTGGTTTCCAAGCTAATTCGTCATGATCATGCCGAACGCCGAGGTGGGAAAATGATATAGTATCCTTGAGTAGTAGTTGTAGTCAGGAGTTGACTTGGTGAGGTAAAAAAGTTTGACACCGACTTATTTTCAGCAGTTGGCTTCAGACGTTTCGGCTAATGCTTAAGCGTTCATCAGTTTGAACGATGACTGCTTTTTCGCGTAACTTGAATTACAGCACGTGCATGCGCCACCTAGGAAGCTTAAGCATTAGCCGAAACGTCTTTAACTAATAACTAAAAACAAGAAAACCTGTGATTGATCAAAGACGGCCCTTACAAGCTGGAGTTAATTTGTGAGCCACTAAAATTAAACCTCTGAATTCTCCTACAGCCCTCATATTTTCAGTATTAAAAATGCCATTCATTTTATAAAATTGCGTTACCTGTATCACCTTCCCCAGTTTACGTAACTTAAAAGGGGACCCCCAACTAACTCGGTTGAAGTGTAAACTTGTTTTCAGCGCTAATATTTTGATGCGACAAAATTGACCCAGTGTCGTTTCTAGCGCTTATGTTTCCTCTTTATATGACCTAGATTTCAAATGCGTGGGTTGAAATACTTAGTCTGAGTTAAAGACTAAGCTACAAGTGTCTAGAAACAGAAGCATTGAAACACGCCAAATATCTCTCTTTATCTCCCTTTCTCTTTCCTCCCTTTATCTTACAACGAAATTCCCGTCATTTCATCATTAACGTACCAATCAATCGTCAATTGCGCAAACCTATGACCAAACCCTGAGTCCCACAATATCACAATCATAAAATCTCCCTCTTTCATCGCCACCCGTAACAGGATATATCATTAACATATAACCAATCAATCGTTCAGTGACCTTGAAAAACAGGCCACGACAAAAGGAATTTCAATTCATAATCCTATAAGACAGCGCCGATCTACGGGTCAAACCTTTTACGTCATTACGTATCCTGTCAATTCAGGTTGTGCAATTTAGAGATGGACACTATATAACGTAAGTTTTTACAATGTTAGAAAACACTGTGGTTGAGGACAAAATGCCTGCAGCTCATGTGTAATTTATCAGCTTGTGTAAACGCAAGGGTCTGTTTCACTCCACTTTTTCCATATCGGGATGAGGCAACACTAGTTACATTTATTGTAAACAAATAACACAGGCAGTAAACAATTTTAATAAATATATGTTCCAGTATATTGTATAGTCCTCCATAGTACAGTACGAGAAAGTACACATCTAAATCAAATAGAATGTTTTATTTCCCGCGCCCAGACGACGAAACGATTTGTTGGGTGCCGATGTATACAGCTATTTCAATTAAGGTTGTCGGATCATTTCAAGCTTACACGACAAGACCGAAGGGCAGTGTGGGTATTTGCAAATCAGTCTTAGTTTTACGGCTGTCAGGATCGGAGTTGGTCAGGAACTTTTGATTTCTTAGTGCAAGTGATAAATTGGCACCATCCGATTATTGTCAGCGGCACTCCTGATTCTACGTTTCATTTTCAGTTGTTAGTACTTGTTATGATGTGCGAAAATTCATATTTGATGCTGTTTTTCCTACTTCAAATTTACATACCAATGCACGTGCTTCACGTGTACCCACATGATTTAAATTTGCCGTTTTAACCGGGTAGGCAAAAAGATCAGTGAGATTAAAAACTTCGTTTTAAACGAGAACTCTATCTGAAAATAATTCTTTCAGGTTTTTCTTTAAATATTTATACTATAAAAACTCCTCTATGTGCTTTGCTATTGCACAGCAAGAAAGGTACTGCTGATTTTGGTGAACTTAGGCATGAAAATCTCATATTACCCTGCGGCCTTGTCTCATAGGCTTAAGCTTTCATACGACAACGTTAATTGAAATAGCTGTATGTATAAAGTAAAACTTATTATTTAAAAGGAAGACAGTGACGAGCGGCGTATAAAGCCGAAGAGCGACGAGTGGTAATGACATTGCGCGAAATATTCATGAATAGGCTCTTCAGTAAAATATTGGGTATCTGAATCAATAATTGAACGTGCGTTAAATCGTGTGGCAAGGATATCTTTTGTCTCATGCTGTTTGTCTTTGAACCAGTCTCAGAAAAAAAAATTGGGATTTGTTAAGTTTTCTGCGTCATGAACTCAACCTAAATCGGTGGCAATGTAAAACTGACTCAGCACTTTCATGTGGTGTTCTTCGTGTTTCAGTATATTTTGAAAAGTAAACAAAATTTTTGGAATTTTAGGGAAACTTAAAATTGTTCGAAACAAAGTAGACTCTCGATATCTCAAACACACAAGGGAAAACAAAAATTTCTCGAAATAACGTGCGTTTTAGTTCTAGATGGCGAGGGATTCGAGATTGTTGATGTTCGAGATAGCACAGGCGCGGTCTACTGTAAGAACCTTGGACCCTTTGCCAGCAAGGGGGGGGGGGTGGAATGGGTGGCTGACAACCCCACTAAAGCGGGCAAAAAAAAAACAATAAACGCATTGAAATAGAAAATAAGTACAAGGAAACGGGACAGGTGTAAAAAAAACATATAATTTTTCGCCAGCCTTGTTAACAGCCACTTCCTTTCATAAATCCTGGATCCGCTCCTGCTCTGGTAGATCGTTTCCAACTCAGAGTGGACGTTGCACGGAAGACCACGGTGAGTTCCATAAAATCTAAAGCCTGGTGTAATTGCTAACGTCAGACGTTAAAATAGTGACTTTGACTGGAGTGAACGTCTGACCGCGTTCGCAGTTACGTCCGGCATTAGATTTTATGCAACTCGCCCCAGAAAGGCTAAGTAAAACAAACGTAATTCAAAATCCTACGGTTCCCAAGAGGACATCAACTATACTGAAGTTATAGGATTTTTGCATTTTTACCATATTAATAGCTACAGCCAACACCTTGTGGATAAATTTTACAAACAACAAAGCGCAATTTGGGTTAGTCTAAAGGATGTTTTAGATTATGTTTCGCTTGATTAGGAATACAATTCATTTAAGGTTTTTTTTTTTTAATCAAGCATTATTTTCCATCTCCTTGATTTATTTCCAAACATATGCACATGCATAAAAAAGTTTTGCCTACACTTGTAGCAACTCTTAGATAATTATTTGAACTGTGCTGCGTCTAAACCATAGCTACAGTTTAACGATGGCTGCGAGAATATTATGTCGCGGCAGCGGAGCGTACTGCCCATGGAAGAAAGGTTGCCGTGCTATCTCCTCCGCAGAGGCTCCCATTAGTAAACACCAGTGAAAGAAAAAAGAGGGAAGCCGAAGCAACGGGAGCGCGGGGAACGATGGGAAGAGGGAAAAGGCGGGAGCCTCTGCCAGATACTGTTTTCAAAATGGCGCCCGATTTCCGAGCGAGGCTGGCGCTAGTCATCTCCTTCATAAATACTAAACAAGATGGCGGAACATTCAGTTCGACAACAGCAGTACTGCAGAAAGTTTTCTCTCTTTCCGCGCGACCGTTTCAATTGACGAAAGAAAGCAGTAACACAATATGTTTTAAATGTTTTGAAGACGACGGCTTGGTCAATCTTTTTTGCCGAGGGAGTTGAAATAAGTCAGCATTTTCGCACGTGGCGAAACCTATTCTCGCAGCTGAGTTTTCCAGAATCGCTACGGCGAGTAAACGGCGAGCGTGCTCGAGCGATTAAGCGAACTAAGATTGCAAATGGTTAGTATGATTTTTTTTTTGTTATTAGGAAAACATCGGCACACTGAGACAATAATTATAATTTCCATGGAATGAAAACTAAAATTATACTAGTTACACATTTGTGTTATAAATTGCCCAGTGATACCTTGACCATGAAATATAGCTTGTACAAGATCCATGCAATTAGTTTTATGGGACAACAATCACTATTATTTGCTTTTGTACAGTCTGTAGTATTGGGAGTTGTAAAATTATTTGTGATGTTGGTGTGACCATCATATCCAGTTCAGTGTCTACAAGGCAAAAGTTGATTGTTGTTTGTTTTGTGCATCAATTGTCTAAAATGTTTTCAGTGTGAATAACAAAATTTGTTTAGCTGCTTGCTTAAGTGACAACGAAAGACAGAACATTCTGCATAATCTGAAGCAACAGGCTAATTGCCAATACTATTTTTTTTTATTAGTCCAGAACCTGTGATCACAGACAGTTCAAATACTGTTTGGATTTTTACTCTGAGAGAGTAAAAATGACTCAAAATGTTTGTTGTTATCTAGATGAGGCACATTGTATGGACACCTGCGGCAAGGACTTTAGACCCTTGCCATTTGTCACACTAACTAGTACAGCAACAAAACAGACATTGCAAACAATGAGTACAGCACTTCAGATGAACACCCCGAAATAGTGAGATTGCCCTGCCTCAGAAACAACCTCTGTCAGTTTTTTTGAAAGTTCTGCAGTCTTGTTTCATTTACCATTGATATTAAAATGTTCTTGTTGTACCCTACTTGTTGATTCCTTGCTCTGAGGTTCTCACATTTGCAACCTGTCATAACTAATGATGTTAACAACTTGGCCATACCAAAAGAAAATACTGTAACTGCAGAGAATCTGTATGTTGATATTGTAACAAAGAAGAAGAAGAAGATATCTTTTGTATTTAGTTCATAGTAGCAGATATTTAACAAGACAGTTGACTTAATCCTTGATGCAAGGTGAAGTCACATGGTGGATAGAAATATCAACATCCAAACTCTCCTTACTGGACTAATCATTTCCCTCATGACTTCCTCAGTTGTTGTTGTTGTTATTATTATTATTATTATTATTATTATTATTATTATTATTATTATTATTATTATTATTATTATTATTTAAAGAGCAGTGGTCATCCACATGTTGGGACAACATACAAATTCTCCATACTGTTCTAAAGCATTTTGTACAGTTGTCTCAAAGCTTGTGCTAACTCGAACAAAAATTGACTTCACCCTGCCAGGACTTGCTCTATGCAATTACTGTAATTTTACCCTCAATAACTAGAACCCTTGATAACTCCCTTCAGGTTATTTTCTTTATAGTTTTACCCACGATAACTCGAACCTCATTTGTCAAAGCATAATGAGAAAAAACATTCTCCATAAGTCACAACACTGAATTTATTTTGAGTCAATTTTTAAAAAATTGAGCAGCATGGTAGTTTTGAAGTGTCTAGTCCTTTGTGTCAATTTCTTTAGTTTGCTGGTGTTTTGGTACACAAAACATGTCAGTTCTTCCTGTGAGGAAACATGTGATAAGCGGTGTCAGCAGGAACCCATCCCCCGATAACTCAAACTCTCTGTGACTCGAACCTTTTTGGATTTCCCTTGAAGTTTCTTATCGGGAGTCAACTGCATTGCAACAGCTAGAAGCTGTTACTCTAACAAAACAAACAATTTAAGTTGAACAATCATGACCTTCCCACTATATTATGCATGGAAATGGGAAACTCAATGGAGATCATTAAAGCAGATGACATGCTTACAAAATGGCACTAGTCATTTTTCATTAGTTTTATGCAAGTCTCAAACTTTTCACTCCTACACATACACTGGCTGCCTTTGCATTAGAGAGTTGATACCTGTTATTTATTAATTCCCCTTACTAGTAAAACCAACTGGGATAAGTTGTTGGGTTATTTCTTTAATTTGCTTGACTTTCAATGTTGATCATGCAATGCTATCATGAGAAACTGCATGCTGTTCACTATTGGGACTAATGGGTTAAAAACTCTACAGAGTGAAAGGTTTAATAAACAGTCATTTTCTTATCGGTGATCAGTTAGGAGTCAGACCTAAGAATTATTATTAAGCACAATGGACCTTAAATCACACTGCAACCATATTAGCTAGGCACAGCCTCGCTTTGAACAGTTACAAAAAGAATAGCCAGTAGGGGTAACACAATTACTGGTGACCTAGTAGCTTACATTGTGACCCACAAATAAGGACAGAAACAAATATCTGCTCAAGTTTTGACTGAGTATATAGGATATTTCAAAATCTTAATCTCACTTGGCCTCTCATGGCTTCAGTACACCTCACAGTTTTTCTGTGTTAACACTTTCACTCTCAGAGTCAAAAAAAGGAGACTTGTAATTAATGTGGTTTCATAAATTTTGATGAAATCCTAAAATAAACTTCTAAATAACAGAGAAAATGCCAGTATCTACAATGGATGACTGACATTTTATAAAAGCATAAAAACAAAATTACAAGTCGACATGAAAGTTGGTTTGAAAGAACAAACGCTTTAATTGTTGTAAAAGCATGGTCCAGTTATAAATAATTTTGTAGCTTAAGTTATCTCAGGCAATTTCTCACCTGCAACACAAATAAGTGGAACTGGCTTCTTACAAAGCTTCTAAATTAATTTATGTCAAAACTTAACCAGTTAAAACAAAGAGATAGCCTCTTTTCTAATGTGGGACATCATATCCTTCAGCTGATCTTTGATGAATCATGCCTCTGACTTTCGAGCTTTTTCTGTTTGGTTCGTTCGAAGACAGAATTCGGCTTCAACGAATGCTTTCCTGCAAGCCCACTGGCTCTATTCTTTACTGGGGTACTAGTAAGTTGCCTGCAACCAGCATCATCTTCGATGTTAACGTTTGTAAGAGGGAGAAATTAAAACAGGGTATGTTAGACAGAGAACTAAATCCAAAATGGCGGACAATCAAGAAAAAGCACGAATGGTCAAAACTCCATTAATCAGGATCCAAACTTCACCAAATTGCATCCACTAACCCTCTATACTTAGATCTTTAAAAGGGCGTTCAAAATCGTCCAAATCGTCGTCTGGTTTAGCCAAAACCACAGAACCGCAGATCCTGCCAGAGAACCGCACAAAATCTGGCAGAGGTCTCCTTTCTTTCTTTCCCCTTCCCAGCGTTCCCCGCGCGCTTTAATTTTTCCCTCTTCCCTAGGAGGCCTCTGCGGAGGAGAGAGGTTGCCGTGTGACAGTGACATTAATGATACTGGGAAGCACTCTTTTCATCGCGTTTTTCACGTTTTCCTTCAAACAAGCAAACTCCTGACAACGGATTCTAATGCTGCAAGGATTCAAGCTGAAATACTGGAGAAGAACCCACTTAAAGGTAAGAATATTTGATCAACACCATGGCTACTGTAACATTTGTACTGGTTGGAGAAAAACGAGGGTCGGTGAGATACATGTTTTTCGTGCATCCGTAGAACGGCCTGATGTTCTATACTCGAGATAAAAGTAGATCAACATTACGATAATGAAAGAAAAAGAACATATAAGAGAGAGAACAGGAAAAAAAGACTTTCCATTGAAAGTCGGTGGACATTTGAGCAAACCACGCTGTGCAACAAAAAATGCGTTTAATCCTAGTGGCGGTTTGATATTTGCACAGCTCACGAAATTAAAGGGCAGATTGAATAAACAATATCTCGCCCAGCATTCCTAGTAATGTATAGAAACAGAACTGTAATGAAAACTCAAGAAAACAGTTCGGACTTCAAACCTCAATGATATATTGCACGTTTTATTTTTGTTTACAACAAATGATCCGCCATAGAAACCAACGCCATATTTTATCGTACTAGTCGTACGTAGGACGAAAAGTTTTTCTTTTATATTTTTTCATGTTAGGTTAACTTGAAGAAATCACACATTTTAAATTCGCTGTAATGGTATATAACCTCGAGTCTTGGAAACTAGCCATCGATCTAGAGGGTAGATTCAACACTATAGTAGGCATGTGGCAGTGATGAACGACGCCATAATTAACAACATTAACACCAAAGCCGAGAAGAGCAACGATTACTTCTTAAGCTGAATGCAAATGTTTGTTACACTATTAAATTACATACATACTTTTAATAAAGGCCTGAATATATCTACGACTTTTGATAAACCAGAACTAAAGATGAGCGAACTATTTCTTTGGAATTTGCACCTGCCGAAACAAAAATCTGAGGGTGCTAGCACATGGTTTCCGAGAACCAATATCTAAACTTTAGTGGTTACAAGTCGATACAACCCCAAACCTTTTGCGTGCAAGTCGATCCGTGATACTCCTAAAATTTATAGGCCAGAAAAATTGACCTCTGCAACGGCTAAAACTTGAGGGTAGCCTCTGTACAGAGCGCGGACGTATACAGGTTAACATTAGAGAGGGTAATGTTGCGAAAAAAAATCACATTTTGCTATTAAACATAAGAATCACTTGTGGCTTCCAATTTGAATGAGCTCGCTTTCAGTTGCGAAAACCGATTTCTATTACACTTCAAAATTTGGCAGCTTTTCGAGTAGTAAAAGTTGCAGTAATTAGCAATAATAGTATTCACAGGTCAATCCCAACAAGTGTACTTTGGCCTGGTTCGGCTCAGTGTCGCCTTTTTTCTTAACAGTGAAACGAGAAGAGTGGCGGTTGCAACGAAAGCGAATATTTAAACTCTCTCTGAAACTCTTCTCTGTCTACTGAAAGCATTGGTGCATTTTTGTTTCAGCCTTAAACATCAATGTGACGTCGGTAGACAATTTCACAGGCAGTAGTGACCTGGAAATACCCAGTGGTAAGACATGCCACACAATAACATGATTTAGGAGCGGTTTTCAATTGATTGTCGTAAGACGAAAACTAAGAACTCGAAGCAAGTGCATGTGAAAAATGTCAAGCACAGGAAAACAAGTGGAATTGTTTTATTATTATTATTATTATTATTATTATAGTGGAGAAGCCACTATTGATTTCTATTTCACTTCTGATTGGTTAAGAACGTGGCGATTTTCTAAACCAATCACAGAGTGAGATAAAACAACACCAAACTTTCAAGTGACTTATCTTTCAGGAAGTGCTTTGGTTGCACGTGACATGTGACTGTACGGTTAGCTAACGTTGTCCTCTTTATGATATTTAGATGCTTCGAGCACCCCAGTAAAGTACGTAAGCGTCGATGCTGCATCGGTAAACAGTTCTTCAGAAAACAGTACATTAGTACCAAAGGGTAAGTCCGGTTTTACTGTCAGACAATTATTTTAAAGAATTTAAAGGAGTGGCCCAAGAGGTGTAAATATCACTGAGCTCTTTTCTTCCACTAAATTAACCCTTTAAGCCCCAATAATGATCAGCATCAAATTTCTCCTCATAATATCATTGTATTATAACACACGCAGGTCATGAGAATTTAGCAAATGATCACCAAAGATGAACGTCTTGATGTTAAAACACATTCTCCCAATTTGTGATCAATAAAATCCATGGAGACCAGTAAGGAGAATTTGTATAATGATTTTGGGACTTGAAGGGTTCTCCTGGCGGTTTTTTCTTCATCAAATCTACTTTGGCGCTTCTTTTCTCTCTCTTTATTAACAACCAGGTTTAAAAGCAAATAATACACCGCACATAACTCCAAGAGATAGTCTAGGGGCTGTTTTAAAGGATTGCAAAATACGGCCAGACTCTATGACGCACCTTGACGCCATTTATGGAAGTAGGATCTTCTATATTTTTCACACGGGGATCTTTCAACTCGCGAGCGAAATAAATACCGATATCGCGCGGGGGATTTAAAAGCACATGTAGGCAGAAAGGAGGGGGAGGGTGGACTCAAGCTGATAAGAAAAGAAAACGGCTGTGAAGAGATCCGTCTCTCCGTTTGGAAGATCAAGTAAGTCAGAATAACAGCTTTTAGTATAATCTTAATGCTATATTCACCGCGCTACCCGGTGAATATAACAATTCAAGGCGCGGCTGCTAATCTAATTAATTTTTTTTTTCGTGTACTGTTTGTCAAGTTTTAGCTCGTTTTTGTTTTGTTTTGTTTTTTAACTTTTTGATGACCACATCTCAAAATTTTTCTAAAACAATTGTCCGCCTCTGGCAAAGTAAATATTGTCGACAATATTTAATTCGCCTTTGGCGAATAATTCTCAAATAATACAATTTTGTTGTTTCTGTCAGTAGCCATGCCCGCTAAACCCGAGTCTGCGTTCTGCTTATGCGTAATTCTTGATCGATTGCAGAACCTTCAAAATTACTACAGAGTCTTTCTTTGTGCCCTACGGAGGAGGTGATGAAGAGTTCTAAGGTGACCAAGCTTGGAAGATATCCACAAACGAAACGTAAGTATCTTTCGCTTGGATTTCCTCGCGTGACGTCGTAAATTTGTTTGTCCACAGTAAGCGGGAAGAGAAGGCATAGGTACTAGCCTGTCTGCTGATACCAGAGTGTCGATTCTTATATGCTAATAAGAATCGTTAAATGTTAATGCGAAGAAGAATGAAAAACGCACGCACCAAAGTTAAAACAATTGTTTCAAATTGTTAATTGTGCATATTCTGGTACGCTGGTGTGTAGAAATATCTGAATGGTTTCCACAATTGACGGACAACAAGCCATTGTCCTTGTTTCAGAACTCAGCTTTTTCATCAAACTGTCTATTTACGTACGAAAATTTTGAAATGTTAAGCCCGGTTTAATTTTGGGAAAAAAATGTTCCAGTTTGAGCATGTTTTGCCACGTGTCCGCAGAAATCTATCATTTCCGATATCGAATAGTAAACGTATGTTTTTACAATTAGGTACAAGTCTTAGTCACTGCTTAGTCCTGTAAGCATTGGATAACGTTTGCCCTCAACTTTAGAACAGTTAAAAAGATCATTCCATTATAAAAAATAGTTAATCACATTTCTTTGTGCCGTTGTCTGTTGTCTGTGTAAACCATTCAGATATCACACACCAGCATGTACGCAATTTAAAAATTGAAACAATGGTTTTTAACTTTGGTGCGTGCTTTCCTCGTTGTTCTTCTCATTAGCATTTAACGGTTCTTATTAGCATATAAGAATAGGGGTTTGTGAAATCACTCTACTAAGTGGACAAAAATTACAGTCTTAAGGTTCCGGCCAAAGGGCCGGATTCAACACTGTACAACCCTTTAAGCCCTGATATAAAAATGTATATTCTCCTTACTGTTCTCCATACATTTCTTATGGAACTGGTAAGGAGAATTTGTCTAAATATCAAGACATCTTATCCTTGGTGATCACTTTCTTTATTCTCGTCACTTGAATGTTAGAACAAGTATTGATAATGTTAAGAGAAATTTAATTTTCGTCTCTGTTTAGGGGCAAACACGTGTGGGCATCCTGTTGAGTGGTTCTGAAGGATGTTGAACGGAGTTGAACAAAGTTTGATTTCCATCCAACATTCATACAACTAAGTTGTAGCCGAAAATGTTGAACGATGTTGAATCTGTGTAACATAGGCCTAACCCTGGGGGGAGGGGGGGGGCGTGATTGTGGTTGCCTTGGACGTATCGTTCATGCTTTTTGCTTTCAACCCAACACCGTTGTGTCTGGCCTCTGAATGTAACGTATGTGATCACACTTTTCGTTATATGCTATCAACCAGATACCACGCAGTTAACAACTTCCAATTTCATTGGACCTTGGTATCACGCAGCTCTATTGTTTTCAGAGCTAGGGTCCATTGTTTTGTTTGTTCTATTGTTTTCTCAGCTAATCAGAGAAGACCTTGTAAGAGCTGCGTACCGCCCCCTACCAACGGCTCAGTTTTCATACGCACACATTAATAGCATTTTTCTATAATATTTCTGGCCGTTTCACATATTTTTAAACTCAATTGTCATAAAAGCTGTTACACTGTACTGCAAACAAAAGGTTGTTCTGACAAAAAAATGTTGCCAAACTGAGTATCTAACAACTTGTTTAAACTAATGGACTTTTGTATCTAAAATTTCCAAAATTATGCGCTATTGTAGTTTTAAAGAATTTTGAAGGGCAACTAATCCAGCTCACAATTTCCCTTGGGAAATGTCAACATGGTTCTTCGGTTCACAGATAATTTTGCTTTCACACAAAAGTTTAGTCTCAGTTGTCACTTAAATATTCAGTTACAATAAAAGAAATGAAAAATAAGGAATTGAATATCATTTTCAATTTATTTCACAGGTTACCTTTCAATTGGAATTGCGTCAGTCGCAAGACCGTCTGGAGCAAATTACCTACCACAAACCATTCAAAGCTTGATTGACAGTGTGAGTGAGAACGACCAAAATGACATTTACATTGTGATATTCCTTGCTGATCTCCAGGAGCCACCAAAATCCACCGCAAAAGAGGAGCTTTTAACAGTGATAGAAGCGTTTCTGGAATTTTATCCACCACTGACAAATATCAAGAAGAAATATGGCGACTCTGATAGCAGAAGAACTTGGCGCTCAAAAGAGAACGTTGATGCCGCATTTGTAATGTGTTACTGCAAAGAATTGTCTTTGTACTATCTTTATCTTGAAGACGATGTGACATCATCCCCCAGCTTCTTTCCAAAACTACAGGATTTCATAAATACGCAAAATGTAAAGCCATGGGCAATGCCAGATGTCACTATACAATCACACAAGGCCAGAGTTTATCGCACAAGAGATCTCGGGAACATCGCTTCCTTCTTTTACATCCTGTATGACGAAATGCCCATTGATTGGTTAATGGGTCATTGGTGGCGAGTTAAGGAACAGAAGCCACGAAAGAGACTCCCTCAGGCGTCACTTTTTAACCACATTGGCGACAGATCCTCCCTCCAAGAAAAAGAATTGTCAGGATTAAGGCAGAGGGAGCCATTTTTTGACCAATATGACCAAAAGTACAAGGGCCTCAACCCTCCTGCCGCTGTTACCTCATCAATGTCCCCTCACCAAGGAAAACCACAAGACGCTTACGAGACGGGCAGTGGTTATTCCTGGGTAAAAAATCCCAGAAAAGACGATTACGTTCTGATCATATTTAACACGCCAACCGCTGTCCAAGAGGTGTTTGTGGACACGGGAAGTTATCAAGCAAGGCGTGATTTGTTAAATAATGGTGTTTTGCAAGCTAGCTTCCAGACAGGTGAGGGTCATCCTCATTTACAGAGCAACAAATCTTGTGGAGATTTTAAAACGCTTGGATCATTTCACAGTGGGAAAGCAAAGATTTCTACAGATAAGTCAAAAAGGGTCAACTGCTTACGAATTCTGGTAACGGAAAAGCAAAGCAAAGGGATTTACCTACGTGAGATTGATGTCTGGTAGAATTGGCATCTTTCTTACCCTAATGGGGGTTTGTTTGAGTCCAGATGTAGTTTGCACATTTCATGTTTAATCCAGTATGATAGCAAACAGTGTTACGTTCCCTTCGAAAGCATTACCAAATCAGGCTTAAAATTAGGCTAAATGAGAGGTTAGGCTTTACTACTTAAATCAGCACTTCACTCTCCATAAAATCAAGGCTTGCCCTTCAACACGGCGTGAGCGTATGAAGGCTCCGCCCCGCCTGAAACGCTCGGTAAGTTTCCAACCTAGTTAGTAAATCCGGACGCCGAAGGGTGGAAATGTAAAAATTTGGCACCGACTTGTTTTTTTAGTTATTAGCTTAAGACGTTTCGGCTAATGCTTAAGCTTCATCAGTTTGAAAGATGATTGTTATCACGGGTAATAATTAAATTACAGCACGTGCATGCGCCTGTTAAGAGGCCTAAGCACAAGCCGAAACGTCTTTAGCTAAAAACCAGAAACAAGTCAGTGACAAACCCCTTACACCACTATGTATCCTGTCAAGTCAGGTTTGGCAATCTAGAAATAGATTCTATATAACTTATGAAATTACAATGTTAGAAACTTACACTGTGGTTGAAAACAAAATACCTACAGTTCATGTGTAATTTATCAGCTTGTGTGAACGCGAGGGTGTGTTCCACTCTACTCTTTCCAGATTGGGCTGGGACAACACAAATGACGTTTATTGTAAACAAATGACACAGGCAATAAACAATTTAAAGAAAGGGACAATTTATTTGAAAACTTGTTTTCTTTTCATGAAAATCTGACAAACTAACCCAATTCAGTCTGAAATGAGCAAAATTTGGCATGATAAGCGATTCTAGGTATTTTGGTTTAATGAATATATGTTCCAGTCTATTGTATAGTCCTCCGTAGTACAGTACGAGACAGTACAACTAAATGTTTATTTTCCCGCGCCCAACAATAATTTTTAATGGACCTTTATTAGGTGGAACCCAGGAGAGGGCCCTTTGGTCAAAGGAGATTCAAGCTAACCAAAGATTAGCGTCAGTTTTAAATTTAGTGAATTTGTGTAAATTCTTTTCACCCTACATTTTGACCTGGCTGTTTTTAAACTGAATCTTAACGTTAACCCTTTCCCGTCCGATTTTTTTCCTTAAAAAACGCATTTTTTACCGTTAAAGCGGTTTTTTGAGTGCTATGTTGCCAAATGCCGCTAAACTTTGCTACAAAAGCGTTTTCTTACAATTTAGCTAGATTTTGAGCCAGCTTCTGTTGTAAATTGTACAATATTTTGGTTTCACGCATGCGCATAAGCGAAAATTTGGACTTTTTTTTTTTTTTTTTTTTTTTGCTGATTCATTTCCAATTTTTTTCTCGCTTCTTTTGCTTTCCTTTTTCTCTCCCTTTCTTTTCTCTTTATCTTCTACACCTTATCCCCTTTCTATCCACTGGAAAAGTTTTGGCCTCAGTCCTTCAAAAAACCTGGAAATGGAACATTGATCAACTAGGTGACTTGGCCTATTTTCCCCCAATTAATACAAATCCCTATTTGGTTCTCTCAGCTTTCAGAAAAATGATTCTTAACGTCCAGTCACTTGAAGGAGAAGCAAAATCGTTCAACAATAGCCGTCCATGCATGGTCAATCCGAGCAAAGGTACGCTAGTGTTGTAAGCAGATAAAACCATGATTATGATGATCAGACACGACGAGCCAAGAACAACAAAAGTACCTCTGGAACAGCAAACTCGACCGCTAGATTGCAGAGGCTACTATAAAATTCAACTGATTAGCACCTGAACACTCGTTTCCAGAAATTTCCTACCCTTCCTGCTACCTTGGAAATAAGGCTTCCAGTTTTCTCTCTCTTTTCTTCCCCTGTAGGATATCCCCTTCTCGTGGGATTCCAGGCCCCCTATCCCAGCTTACTCAACCTACTCATTTTCTCTGCCAGTGTCCCGAACATCTTACGTGCAATCTAACTGTCAAAAATCTGCCTTTCCCTAATGCTTAAATCGTTGCTCAGGTTTAAATATATAACAGCCTGTATAACAGGCGTTTATTTTGCCGAGGCAAAACTCGAGACATGCGCGTGGAGCGTTACGGTGTTTAGCATGATTTCACAAGATTTTCTGGCCAAGACTCGCTGCCAAGAACCTGCATTGTTGTCGCCTTCAACAGTAATCAGTTACAGCAAGTTGGATTGTAAAACTCGTTCCTCGATTCCGGTCTTCGAGGCTTGTTTGAAAGCAGCGCAAAACTTGACTTGTTTAGGAGAATCTGTATGAAAGCGCAATAAAAGTGATATCGGTCACTTGTCAGACAAACAATTTTCAATTTTACGAGCAAATATCATTGGAATAGAAGAAATGTGGCGCCTTCACAACCTCGTTTGTAATTTATTTCTACCTGGTATTTCTGGATTTCAGCTGGATTGTTATAATAATAAATAATAATAATTAATCTTTAAAGAGGATACTCCCATCACGTTGAGTGGTTTTCAGGGAGGTCCTCTATAACAAAAGAATAAAATAAAACTAAACATTGTAAAAGATACAAGATATAAAAGATATGATCTGATTGTCGTGAATGCTGCGATATATTTATTCGCTTTTTCCTTGATCAGAATTGTGACAATTTCCTTGCAATTATAGACAATTTCAAACCCCAAATGAAACGATTTGGCGGAGAATATGGGGTTGGATAGGTTAGGGCACTTGCGTGTTCTCGCCAACATTTCAAAGCAAGAGCAAGGAAAGAGAGCACTAGCAAGTTAAAGTTATCGTTATGATTTTTAAGTGTGCTGTTATAAGCTATCGTATATCCTGGCACTAAATTACATTTTTATACTTACCCACGGCTAGACAGTTCTTTGGTTAGTTGTTTTAATCTGTCTAGCAAACGAAATAACATCCGCAAGCTGACTACTCGGGTAGTCAGCTTTTTTATTTTTTATTTTTCAAATAATAAACTAACCTTTATTTCAGAGTCAAAAATATGTACATAATTTACGGTTATATTTTAAATAAAAATTAGCAATAGTTAGCATTAATAATTCTAACATAAATCATAAAAATACATTAAACGCGAAGTTCCAAAATAACTAGTTAAAAACTTCAGCAGTGTTAACATTAGACGAAAATCTTCTAAAAAGTCATTAGCAAAGGGAAATAGCCTTCTTGAGCCCCTAACACTCTTGCGAACAGTTGTTACCTATCAGACTTTCAAGCAGACTACATCACTTCGGAAGTCACTAAATAGACCACTCTTTAAGTTCACAAAGTACAGTCGAAGCTCTCGTAAGCGACCACCTCGGGAATTCAGCCGAAGTGGTCGCAAATAGAGCTGGTCGCCTACGAGAGTGGGCTCTCGTAAGCGACTGCATAATGAAACAATAGAGAGTGGTCGCTTATAAGAGCTTTTAGCGTAAAGCTTGGCATACGTTAATGGTCACTAATAGTTTTGTAGTAATAATATTGAATAGTTTTTTTTGCCTATCAGAGAAGAGGTCCACGTAGGTACAAATCAAAGAACCATTAGCTCTTGTGTTAGGTCTTGCTCTAACTTTGAACAAGAACCGAGTGCTTTTAGCAAAGTGTTGACCGAGTGATCGCTTACGAGAACTTAAAAACAAAAGAAAAAGTCCTTTGGTAATTCACAAAAGTGGTTGCAGTCGCTTACGGGAGCGGTCGCTTATGAGAGCTTTTCATTACAGAGTTTAAGTGACAAGTCGAACGGGGTCTCACAATGCTGGTCGTAACTAGAGCTGGTCGCTTACGAGAGTGGTCGCAAGGAGAGCTTTGACTGTATTAAAGTTCTTGAGTAGCTTATTTTCCATAACCTCACTAGTGAGGATATCGATGACGTAATTTTCCGCTTTGCACTGTTGTTTGCGCATAGTTTACTAAACGCCAGGAGCAAAATGGCGAACGATAGGTTAGTGAAGCTCACTGAAGCCGATCAGGCTGAAGAGCGGGAAAATGTTAACACGAAGAAGAAAATCATATGACTTTAAAAAACAAGTGGTCTCCATTGGAAAGTGAATTGCTACGGGTAAAGCTCATGCAGAGGAACAGTGGTTTAGGGCGATCTCGTTAACTGCATGTAGTTTAGATAGCGAATCAAAACGTTTTTTATGGACTTGATGATTAACTAACAAAGAATTACACTTAAAAAATCGCCTTTATAGCTTCACGAGGCAGACCAAAATCACCCACACAACACATCAGATTCGCTCAATTTATCTTGGGAAATCTAGCTTCCTACACCACTTCCGGTCGCAATATCTCCTGGGGATTCGCTCGCGATCAGATATGTTTTGTTTATATAGCTTAGCCGTACCTAGCCTTCTCAACAATACCTGCCGATCTGAACATTAATATATGAAATCATATATTTGAACTGCGGATAAAGGTAGAATTATGTGAAGATCATCGAAGTGAAGGTGTTTCAACCTAAGCGGTTGAAAAGAAGAAACCTGAAAAAATGCAGGCTTGACCGCCGGGAATCGAACCCATGACCTCTGCGATACCGGTGCAGCGCTCTAACCAACTGAGCTATCAAGCCAACTGGGAGCTGGTCAATTGAGAGTTCTTATTTATCCCGTAGATGGTGAATAAATGAACATTAATATATGAAATCATATATTTGATTTCGATGCCGATCTGCCGATCTGTTTGTCGATTTTTTTCTCATTTTTACGGGAGATGCGTCGCCTGAAAGGGGCGCCTTTTCTGCGCTTGCAGTGTACTAATGGGTAGGAAAATTTACTGTTTTAGTATGTGACAGAGTCGCCGAAATGCACCTTTAACTGAAAGAGATATCAGCTAGGTAGAAGTCAGTGAATAAAAAGTTTTAGAAATTTCTACAGAAGCTTACACTCTTCGAGCGACTAAAATCCCGCGATTTGCTGTTTTGGCGTCTTTTTAAGGTATAAAAGAGGTACACTGAATTTTTGTTCTAGGTATATAAAAGGGGTACCTTTTCGATAAAGATTAGTTTATTAAAGGGTAAGGTTTGGAACCTCTGAGCGGACCCTCCCCTTGCGAAACTTTAGTAAGTATCCCCCCCCCCCTCCACCCCCGGGCGCTGTACTGTGGAAAGGGCTAGCTGCTTCGAATGCCGTATATTAAAATTGCATGGTCTCTCGTTGATTTGTTTTGACTAACTTTAACGAACAACTTCAACCAATTTAATCACTTTAACCATTTTAATAAATGTTTTCTCAAAACAACGGTTATTTGGCAAGAGTTTCTAAGGGAAAACTGAGCACCAGAGAGAATTTCATTTGATAAAGGTTTTCAGTTGCCTAAGGCAATGTTTTAATGTATTTCTTCTTGGAGTTTCTAAGTAAAAATGGACCACGCGAGAGAATTACGTTAAAAAACCGTTAAAAAAAGATTTCCTTGCCTAAAGCAATGGTTTAATGAAAGTTTCGTGCTTTGTTCTTTCTCTAATCATATGTGAATATCTACGGGCTTTTCAATTTCTTTTATAGCTACAGTAGCTCCTCGCTATTACGAACTCGCAAGGAAAATGGAAAATTGTTGGCGATGGTGAGTGCTGTAAAATTTCGTATTTTTGCCGGACATAACGTACTTGTAGTTCAAATTACTGGCCTAATCGTGCTTGCAGAGTTATATATGTCTACATGTGTATTCATATGGTTGACTATCCGATCTGGTTATTACCTATGAACCCCCCCTATGGCTCGAGATAGCTGGAGATTCGAGATTGCTGAGGAATACTGTACTTCTGTCATTCTCTTTTTAACATTCAGTGAAGGTAATGGAAGGGTACCCTCGCAGACGAACTAGAATCAAGGATCAAGTATCTTTTTCTAATTTCAACAAGTCAAATTTCATTATACAACTTTTTGTCCTACGTTATTCTCCATTGTCATTAAGTCAATGTTATAATAGCTGCAGTTTGTAAAACCGCGTTAAGTCATGCCGGTTCGGGAATCAGTGGAATCCCGATAAAACAAGCTTCTTTATTTAACGAAGGCCTCGGTATAACGAACCATATTTTTCAGCCTAGTTATAGTAAAATATATGGAAAAGAGCCCTGATATAACGAACCCCCCCCCCCCCCATTATAACTAACACCGTGTCATTTTCCCGGCAACCGTTTCATTCGATTTTTACTTAGCTTTTACAGTCCCTGATGAAGGTGAGTTTTGTCTCACCGAAATATTGGGCAATAAAATTATTACCCTTCTTAGGTGTCCGATCAGCCTTGCAGTTTTATTCAACATTGCTGATCCTGATCTACACCAAGATCCGGCTTCGCCTCGCTACTGTTTGTCCAAGTGATCCTTGCATCGAGTTACCCGATTTAGTCATTTGGCACTTTGTTCATGGAGTTCCACTGTAGATAGGCGAGTTAGAGAAAGGCAATAGTCAAATCGTAGGGAAACGGGTTTCACTTTAAACTATAGCAGGGCATTCGAGATATCCGGGGTTCGAGACTGGCGGGGGTCATCTGTATTTCAATTTGAGGAGGAAAACATTTCTTGTAATCCAAGTCAAAATCACGTGCATAGATGCTGAGGAAACTCACTGTGATAATAAAAGTTCGGCATCTAATCATTGCAGATTTTAACAAATGACCGGGGCCTTGATTGGCAATTTTGAAATGGTTTTCACCAGTATTATCTCAACATTAAATCACATGAAAAAATAAAAGCCGTACTATTTAATTTGCTTACGCGTTTCTTGGTAAAATTGTACTCAAAAGGGATTGCGCTTGAGAAAAACTTTCCTTGTCCTAAACTGCTCTCAAGCCACGATTTAACGACAGTGTGGTGTTGATGAGATCGACGAATAACAACGGAAAACGCACGAAAGCTTAGAAACTTTGAGCAACTGAACCAGGGCAACTGAAACCACTTGTAAAAACGCGGCGACCATAGGATATTCTATTGTTTTGGCTATTCCTTGAAGTATAAGAAAAGTTTTGCTCTAGGTATATGAAAGGGGTACCGGCTTGATAAAAATTCGTTTATTTAATGGTAAGGGTTTGAGAATCAGAGCGGAGCCTCCCCGCGTAACACTTTATCGAAGCCCCACCCCCCACCCCTTCCCAGGATTGTAGACGTACGACCGGGTCTATTCTTGTCAATTCAACGAAGATTTAATGAAACTAAGATGAAAACTCTAACAAACATTACATTGCATTACCATACTTCGGACCTAGGTGTCATGACAAACTCTCCTCGCTCGTGCAATCGATCACATGACCTATGGAAATCTCCCATGATTCCACTACAGAATAAGATCAAAGTCTGTGATTGAAACTATGGTTACTGTGGCTCATAAAATGTTTTCAATTGGTTTCATTTCAAGCAGAGGCTGCAGAAGTGGCAACTCTCAAAGAAGCTGACAATTATATTGCTCTGTACTGGTGGACTGTTGAAAAACCCTGCCATCGAACAGAAGTAAGTCCCTTAATAGGTGTTGAGCCTTGTAACATTAAAGCTGAGGTGCTCCGCTTGCGGTGACCAGAGAATCACATATTATGTGACTGTTCCACTGTCTAAATCCCAACCGGATGGCCGATGGCCACATTCGATTGAGTTGGGATCTACTGTAAGCCAGATAAATAAAGTTCACTTACCTTACAACGTATGTGTGCTCTTTTGTGATTTAATGGCGTTCTGAGTCCGTTAATTCCTCGCTCGCCGCCGTTGCCCCCAACAAGAGTAGAAGAAAGAGACAAGGCTAGCAATTTCAACGGCCCGCCGACAAGCGACAAATCGACCCTCGCCACATCCCCCAGGGTGGCTCTTGACGGGTCTTCGTGGGTCTTCGTCGGACATTCTGTGCGCTGGGGAATGTGGCGAGGGTTGACTTTGTCGTTTGTTTTCGCAATCTGACCTCGAGTTTAATAGAAAAGGATATTTTGTTTCAAATGTTTCTTTTTTTCCATTAAACCTGATTAATCAACCAAAATCTATCTCAAAATTAAAGAGTAAGACTTGTCATGATAAACTATTTTAGATTGTTTGGTTAATTAATTTGATAGCGTCCTTATGATCAACCTCTTTGGCCCATATCCTCTGACGATGGCGATTTGGAAGCGAATTTGAAAATTCGCGGCGACTTTTGAGTACGTTAGAACCAAGTGTTTGCAACGAATTTTGGCACAGACTTTTGAAAATTATCTACCTTTCACTTGCCCGAGGCTGAATGGCAAGCGAGGCGTGGAAGTGGGAGACATTGGACAAAATTCGCTAGGCTGTCGGTCTCGGCGGGCCATTGAAATTGCTAACCTTGTCTCTTTCTTCTACTCTTGTTGGGGGCGGCGGCGGCAAGCGAGGAATTGACGGACTCAAAACCCCATTTAATCGCAAAAGAGCACACATACGATGTAAGGTAAATCGAAGCGAATGAAATTGATAAGCTCAACAGCGTTCCTAAACTGCAACCAGTCCTCCTATTTTCCTCAGATACTACGCGCGAGCGGAAATGACGCAGGATACCCACACAAACTGTCTGAACGTTTTGTAGTTTCAAAATGGGAAAATATATGGAAAGTCGACCACTTCGCAAATCTCTGAATAATATTCGCCGTTTCGAGGAACAATGACGACAAAATACGACGATTTAAGGTAAAATTACTTTTATTTTGAACTTTAAGTAAATACTCCTAGCAATATTTCACGTTCAGATAGCGGCAACGTTTCGGTTTTCCTACACATTTTCCTCACATTTTGAAACTGCAATAGAACCTCGGTAACTCGAACTCTAAAGGGAAACGAAAAACAGTTCGAGTGAGCGGGGGATCGAGTTATCGGGGTCAATTGAATATTCAATTTGCCATGTTAATAATTGATAGTTTACTGATTTTTCAGCACTTCAATTTTCAGAACAGTGCAAATTAAACCTATCTCGTCAGAAACTGTAACACGATCGCGCATTCTTATGTAATACAGTCATAAGATCGGGAAATAACTGTCAAATACGTGATCTGTTCGTTGGACGTTTTAGTGTCTTTACCGATTACAAGACAAGAAGAGCTAATGGGATATTTCAATGGGCATCCGTGGTGAGTTGCAAGGACCAAAATTCGAGTTATCGGGGTAAATTTTGATCGAGGTTAACGAAATTTAGTTCCAGTTAGCGGGGAATTCGAGTTATCCGAGTTCGAATTAACCGAGCAAAAATGGCTGATAAGTGGGGTCAAATCCAAGGGAAATGAGACTTAGTTCGAGTTATCCGAGTTCGAGTTACCGGGGTTCTACTGTACAAATTAAACGGCACAGGCAGCCCAAGTCCGCAAACGCAAGTTTTATACCGCCAGCTAGCTCATCATTCAAGTTAGAACAACCGTTGTACAGCTTAACAAACAGCACCACAGGAAAGTACTGCTCAGTTATTGTTTTCATCCGCACACCCAACAGTTAGAAGCAACTTGTGCAGCATTATAAACATCACCACAAGAAACTACTCGTCATTAGCTTTATCTGAATGGTTACACTTCAAGATTTCATCCATGAACTCAAAAGTCAGAGCCATTTGGTATAGAAGTAAACATTTTTTTTACGGGAAAGTGCTGTTGTAATTACCTTCATTTGAATGATCACACTCAGCAGTCTAAAACATCAAAGAAAAAATTTAAAAAACGACTTGTTCAACTGTAGGTGAGAAAGTGGTAAGTCATGGCTACAAGAACGTTATTTCAGGTGAGGAAAAGTTGCTGCCGATGGAAGAAGCTTTGTCGCGTCATGTTTGCAGCAGCAATACTGACAGCAGCTATGTGGATCTACTTAGCTACAATTTTTCGTCCAAACAAACATCTAACGACAGACACTAACTTTGGAAAGAGCCAGGTTGAAATATCAGAGATGATTCCAGCAAAAGGTAAAAATAAGTTATTTATTAACACTTACGCATGAAAAAATATACGGTCCAAGCAATAAGTGATCGTGAGATATTAAAGCGTATACCCATAATACTTTAAGACGTAACGTGCTCACTATTTTCGGTTACATGGGATTCTGATAAGCATCATTTTGTCATGAAGGTCGTATTGCGCACTGAAACTTCATTTCGCGAAATCAAAAGAACGTTTAGCTTATAAGCGGGAGGAACTGAAAACTGAAAACCAAAAATGCCTAAAATGGATCTACGTAAAACTCAAATTCAAAGTGAAAAAGTGTATAAATTCATCCTGGGCCCAGTTGCTCAAAGCAAGGTTCAGCTAACCCAGGATTAGGGTCAATTTTTAATTCCGTTTTATAGCTAAACGATACCGATTCCTGTAAATCTTTTTTGCCCTACATTTTTACTTTGGTTGCTTTCAAACAGCCGCTTGGGATTTGCTGTGAAAACTCTTCTTTTGAAATAAGAGAAACAGGGACCTTAGTTAATTTTAATCTCAGGTGAGCGTTAACCGGCTTTCGAACACCCGGACCCTGTATGTGAATTGCTGAGTTCTAAGTATGAGCGGGTCAGATGCTCACGCCCAAACAACTGAAACCCTGTGACGCCAGTGCAGTACCCCAGACTAGCTGAGCTATCAAAGTGCCTATAAAGTAAAAACTAAGTTAAGCTTATTTGAAAGACATTTCAAAATGAATAAGAATGGTGTTTTCTTGTTTGAAATAACTTCTCTCGTTCTAGAGATATTCAAGGATGTGGAAACAAACAACAAAATCAAGAATATCTCTGGAAATATTGAGGCATTGCAACTGAAACCTGTCATCAATAATGTGCCTTAAAGTGCCACTGAGACCAGGATTTTGGTATTCCATATTTTTGCATTTTCGAACATAGTTTGTGGTTCTTAGTTGCCATGCCAAATTTTAACTTATTACGACAACTAGAAGTCGCTTTTTTCGGACGGTTTTTGTCGAGATTTTGCGGCCGCCATTACTGGCCCTTGTTCCGGAAGCTGGCTTGCGAATGAGCGGAAGTGACGTCAGAGGCTCACCTCAAACCTAGTGCCTTCACATGGTTACTTGCCACGGGAAAGTAAATTGTCCTCGAGGAAAGATTTCTTGCCAAGTGTTTGTTTACGACTTTGAAATCTTCCTTGCTGCAGCAGTAATGACAGGTAGTACTTGTGTTGTACAATGCTACAACAATAAATCCAACCACCGAGCTGGTATTTTCCTTCATTGAAACCCTGCGAGCGGACCCGCAATGGAAAAGAAGGACAATGTTCGTACTCACACACAGTGCGAATTTCAACCCGAGAGGCATTTTGATCACTTCACGGACGAGTTTTTCCAGAAGGCTTTTCATGTCGCAGGATCCCAGAGGTCGACCATTCCATTGCCCATTCCAACTATATAGAAAAAAGGACCGGAAAAAAACATTATCTGCGCGAACAAGACGAAAGGTAACTTACCTAATCTTATAACGCAGTTGAAGTGATAGTTTGTTTCTTCTTTAACGCATCCACCATTGTGCAAAACTGATTTTCTTTTAACGTATTTTGAAATTTATTATCGTCGTGGAAAACCCTTGCACTTCTGCCGTCTGCTAGCGCGAAGATCCTCGACGAATGCAATCCTGACCGCTGTGATTAAGTTGATATAGTTTGTACTGCTTATCTTTTCCTTTTTTAATTCCGCGTGTGCTAATTTCAGAGCAGTAATCGCTTGGAAGCATGGACATTTATTTTACAACATACCATCCTGAATGTGGAGAAACTTTTCTCTCTTTATTCCCTGTCGGTGAACAGTCGATTGACATTATTGTTCGGGCAGTAGCAAAACTTAGGTTAGGTAATTACAACCTAAGATCGTTAAGAATTGAAAATGGAAGACATTCCACCCCTAAACTCCCTGAACATCTGAGAATTTGTCAATGCTGCAGCTCAAATGAAGTTGAAAACGAAGTACACTTCCTCTTATCTTGCAATAGATATGATGTAATTAGAAAATCTTTAATGGACGATATTATTAGTAAATATTCCGATTTCGATTCTTAAAATTGTATTTCTCTTAAATAGCATTGACGCTTTCACTTGTAAAAAATTAGGTTACTTCATTTACGAAGCTTTTGCATTAAGAAATGGATCAATAGACACAGGAATTGTAAATTAATCGATTTTGCAACTTTTTTCTTTCTCCTTTCTATGTGCAATGGCATTTGTGATTGGAAATGCAAATAAAATGTTGTTGTTGTTGTTCGAGATAAAGGCTTTAATAGATCGGATCGTCGGTGCGTGGAAATTGAAGTTGGGAAAAAATATCACACGCCACTATTTGCCTAAGGGTTTAACAATGTTATTTATTTTTACCTGTCATAGCAATCTTAGTAAATGAACTACTAAGAAAAATGATTAAATGTCAAGTTATTATTTGTACGCAGCGAATAAGGCAAGCGAAAGCTTCGTTTCCTCGGCGGTCCGCATGTTGTTGTTGAGCAGCGGAAAATTTTCCTTGTGGCTTTTAATTTTGACTACAAATATTTAGATTCCGGTCACACAAGGCCTCCAGTTCTTGAAAAAAAAAAGGTTTTGATTTATTTCACTTCTTTCGGCTCAGAAAAAGAATTCTATAAAAACTGTTTAAAATATTTAGCAGCGCCAAGCACTTGTGTTTCAATGTATTGAGTGACCACTGTACTATGATAGACACGATAAGCTGCCTGCCAGCTGATTACAACAATTACGGTTTTTCAGGAAAGTTTCCCAGACTATGCCAAGAATGGCCAAAAATTTCAATGCCTTTTTTTTATAATATATAATGAACATAAGCAACGGCAGACAAAGTATCGCTTCTTTTATTTTCTCCCACACCAACAGTAACATCGATCGACCCATGGTTGAGAAGTCTAAAGTTTTCATAGGTGTTTTGTCTAAATTTCCACAGCTTAAAAGATCAATTCTTCGAATAGCCATGTCTATTTTGCTAGACTGGGGTTTACAGTGGATAAGAGTTACACAACCTATCTTGGAATGGACAACTTTATGATCGCTGGATAGTGGCTGAACAGCTGGCTGGATCGGCGCTATCCAAGCTTTGAACAACCGAGATGAAGCGATAAATTTTATCCACCGGACAGCGACTTATCCGTTGAAAAAGAGTTATCCACTTTTTGAGCAACTGGGGCCTGAACTACAATCATTGTCTAAGCGTATTTCGCTTATGTTTTGATCTCCCGCCAAATAACTCAAATAATATGGCGAGAAAAAAAACTTTAAACAGTTTGTTGACAAGATTATTAGTTGAAACCTGACATCAGTTCTTACATCGTACGGTGAGAAAAATTCTTCATTTACCGAATGAAACGAATCCTCAGAGGCTTCGGAAGCTAAAGACTGTTCCGAATCGTAGAAATACTCTTCGGAGGTTTCGCAGTCGACGGTGGACATCTTCAGTCAAAACACTACTGAGGTGAGCCTCTGACGTCACAAGCTATTAAATTGTGCAATCACCCAGAAACACGTTTTCAGTAATGGCGGACACATTTTACGTGACTTTGGAGCTAAAAAATATTAGGATTGAAGGTTTGTTGTTCAGTATTCTGGAGAAATATGAACAAAACGCGATATTCTGCGACAGAATTTGGCCGAAATAAACCTATGAATTTTCGTCCCAGTGGCACTTTAAGAAAGAAACACAGTAAAGCATACTGGGATGTTGCCATGGCAACACTTAAGCTTCCAGGTCTCTTTCTTCCGAGGAAGACATCCCCCCCCCCCCCTTTTAGGCTTTACAAACGTCGTCCACTTCTTCATGGTTTATGAAGAAACTAAGCACAGTGTGGGAAAATTTTGTGTGTTTTGAGCAGGTCCTTCTTTCTCTTGTTATTGAGTCCCCAATGATAGTATTTGGTTAAACGCAGAAAGAGACTTTCTTAAGGCACAGTATATTGGTGGCAAGTTTCAATTATTATAACCCATTCTATACAGAGATGTCCTACACTCTGTGATTTCTCTCCATGCAGTAACTACTCATGACTTCGTCAATTTCTAATTTGCATGATTCAAAAATCTTGAATATTGCCATGCGGGCATGAGCCAAGGAGTGTCAATTAGCAGCAGAAAAATGGTAAAGAATCCGACTAGATAATGAATTAAATCACAGTAAACACAACTATATTTCAATATGGCGGTCCACGTCCTGAGATACATTTTCATGTGACTTGCGCGTGAGCACACGAATACAATAAAGACCGCATGGTAAGGGTACCGCGGTATAAGGTTACCACAATAAAACGGAACAAAACATAGTAATGTTTAAAGTTCTCTGGAATGGGTAAAGACATTACAAAACGGAAAACACCACCCTTCTTCAATTTGAAAGGCCTTCTAAATGAACTTAACTTAGTTTTTATTTCATAGGCTTTCTAAGCCAACTGAAAGCTGAATATTCTTGGCACCTAATCGACCTAACCAGCCCAGGAAGTACAAAATACTGCCATAGGCAGCCGCTATTTCTCTTTTGGGGTGGAAAATTATTTCCAGCCTTTCTGACAGTGTTTTAATTACTCCTTAGAGCGTTCAGTACCGCAAAGTCTTTCCCTCTGTCCAGCGGTTAGGGTTATGAACAGTTCCAAAGTGACAAAGCTGGGAACATATCCACCAACAAAACGTAAGTATCTTTTTCTTTAAAAATTCTCCACAAGATCTCTTATTGAAGTACAAAAATTGTAAGAGGTATAAGTTGGAACAAACTTAAAGGCCCACCTTCACCCAAACGGCCTTGCGACCGTTTGTTATTGTTTTCAAACGGTTCTATTGTCCTTCTCGCGATCTGATTGGTTGCCAGAATATTCCTCCGAGTGAACTGAACATACGCGACGTTCAAAACAAATCGGAGCAGCCATAGCGCATCGATTTACTTTGGGAAGTTGCCCCAATCTACGCCCTCCATTTACAAATCTTTGGGCTTCCATGAAAGGCATTTACTCCCCAAAACTTTAGAATCATTATTAGTTCGCCATGTGAAAGTTTCAATGACAAGGAAAGCTAGAATTCAGTTTGTTATGAATATGAATATATGAAATAATCACATATTTGAACTGCGGATAAACATAGAATTATATGAAGATCATCGCAGTGAAGGTGTTTCAAGTTAAGCAGTTGAAAAGAAGAAACCTGAAAAAATTCAGGCTTGAACGGGAATCGAACCCATGACCTCTGCGATACCGGTGCAGCGCTCTGACCAACTTAGCTATCAAGCCAGCTGGGAGCTGGTCAATTGTGAGTTCGTATTTATCCCGTTCATGGAGAAATGAATATGAATACATGAAATAATCATATATTTGAACTGCGGATAAAGATAGAATTAAATGACGATCATCGCAGTGAAGGTGTTTCAACTTAAGCAGTTGAAAAGAAGAAACCTGACAAAATTCAGGCTTGAACGGGAATCGAACCCATGACCTCTGCGATACCGGTGCAGCGCTCTGACCAACTGAGCTATCAAGCCAGCTGGGAGCTGGTCAATTGTGAGTTCGTATTTATCCCGTACATGGAGAAATGAATATGAATATGAAATAATCATATATTTGTATTGCGGATAAAGATAGAATTATATGAAGGTGTTTCAACTTAAGCAGTTGAATAGAAGAAACGTTCAACGTTTCCGTTCAAGCCTGAATTTTTTCAGGTTTCTTCTTTTCAACTGCTTAAGTTGGAACACCTTCACTGCGACGATCTTCATATAATTCTATCTTGATCTGCAGTTCAAATATATGATTATTTCATATATTCATATTCATTTCTCCATGTACGGGATAAATACGAACTCACAATTGACCAGCTCCCAGCTGGCTTGATAGCTCAGTTGGTCAGAGCGCTGCACCGGTATCGCAAAGGTCATGGGTTCGATTCCCGTTCCAGCCTGAATTTTTTCAGGTTTCTTCTTTTCAACTGCTTAAGTTGAAACACCTTCACTGCGATGATCTTCATATAATTCTATCTTTATCCGCAATTCAAATATATGATTATTTCATATATTCATATTCATTTCTCCATGTACGGGATAAATACGAACTGCCAATTGACCAGCTCCCAGCTGGCTTGATAGCTCAGTTGGTCAGAGCGCTGCACCGGTATCGCAGAGGTCATGGGTTCGATTCCCGTTCAAGCCTGAATTTTTTCAGGTTTCTTCTTTTCACCTGCTTAAGTTGAAACACCTTCACTGCGATGATCTTCATATAATTCTCAGTTTGTTATGTTTTCATTTCTAAGCGCCAGCAAGCGACTCGGCAGAAGACTCAAACATTTACTTCGGCATTAAATTATTTTAGTTTGCAAATTGTAATCTTAGGTCAACAGTGATTTTGAAGGTCCTTCCTAGTCATTATAGAGGTTGGTCTGAAGGGAAATAAACAGCGTATGCGTCTAGATAGCAACTCACTGATTACCGCTCGCAAAATAGCACTTGTCTGGTGACTACTGCATTACAATTTTAACCTTTGAAAGCCAGCCATTTATTACACACTCGCGAGCTGCGGCAATTAAAATCAAAACGAACGAATCAAACTTACTTGCCAAGGTTCCACATCTAACAAAATCAGAAATTCAAACAACATATTTACAAGAGATTCATCAAATCTCCGTTTCTTTGCTTCATAACACAAGCTCCTCTGAGACGAATACTGACAATATTTTCCTTCAGGATAACCGTACAGTATCTTTGGACGGTACAGTCACAAAATAATTCCAGGAAACAACACCCTGACAACTGAAGAATAAATTCCTGCATGCTTTTGGACGATTTTCGACAAGATGACTCCGGTGGAAACGGATTTTGAAAGAAAACCCGCTCAGAAACAATTTCGTGTTACACGAAATTCATAAACGGCAAGCGCGGCGCGGAAGGCCTTTCGGGTGAAGGTGGGCCTTTAAACTTTAAAACAGATACTTTAAAATCCACCCTTCAATAATAGGTAAGAAACACAGCATTGTTAACACTAAATTGCATGCGCAGTCAGGATGCGGATAAACAATTCGCATGAACGTCCTTTAAATCATTAAAATGAAATATGGTATCCATTACGTTCTTTTCTTCTTAAGGATTTCTTTCAATTGGAATAGCGTCAGTTGCAAGACCTTCTGGAGCAAATTATTTGCCACAAACCATTCAAAGTTTGATTGACAACTTGAGCGACATGGACAAGAAAGACACCTACATTGTAATATTCCTTGCGGATCTTCACGAGCCACCCAAAACCACTGCAAAAGCGGGACTTTCAAAACCATTCAGTACATATATTGACGAGGGGCTTTTAACGGTGATTGAAACCTATCCGGAATATTATCCAACACTGACAAATATCAAGAAGAAATACGGTGACTCTAATAGCAGAAGAACATGGCGCTCAAAAGAGAACGTTGATGCCACATTCGTAATGTGCTACTGCAAAGAATCGTCACAGTATTACATTCATCTCGAAGATGATGTGATATCTTCGCCCAGCTTCTTTCCAAAACTGCAGGATTTCATAAATACGCAAAATGTAAAGCCATGGGCAATGCTAGATCTCACTATCAAAGGAAGCAAGGCCAGAGTTTTTCACACAAGCGACCTCGGAAACATCGCTTCCTACTTTTACCTCATGTATGACGAAATGTCCATTGATTGGTTGATGAGCCTTTGGCGGCGAGTTAAGGATGAGAACCCAAAGAGCATATTGTGTCCGTCATCCCTTTTTAACCACATTGGTGACAGATCCTCCCTCCAAGAAAACGGATTGTCAGGATTAAAGCAGAAGGAGCCATTTTTTGACCAATATGACCAAAAGTACAAGGGCCTCAACCCTCCTGCCACTGTTACCTCATCAATGTTCCCTCACCAAGGAAAACCACAAGACGCCTACGATAAGGGCAGCGGTTTTTTCTGGGCGCAAAATCTCACAAAAGACGACTACGTTCTGATTAAATTTAACACGCCAACCGCTGTCCAAGAGGTGTTTGTGGACACGGGAAGTCATCAAGCAAAGGGTGATCTGTTAAATTATGGTGTTTTGCAAGCTAGCTTCGAGGCAGCTGAGGGTCATCCGCAGTTACAGAGCAACAATTCTTGCGGAAACTTTGAAACGCTTGGATCATTTGACAGTGGAAAAGCAAAGATTTCTACAGATAAGTCGAAAAGTGTCAACTGTTTACGAATCCTGGTGACGGAAGAGCAAAGCACAGGGATTTACCTACGTGAGATTGATGTCTGGTAGAATTTGCATCATTTTGATCCTACTGCGGGTTTGTTTTCTAATGGTAATAGGACTGATCGTGAGTAGAGTCCAATTCGGTCTGTACCATACGAACGATTTACAAAATCGGACGACTGCAAAGCAGGAGTCCGATTTGTTAATCACGAGTACGATTACAGAGAGAATTAGACGAAGCGAAATCCTATCACCAATTAATCATAAATATTACAATTTCCGAGGATATTGGAAAGGACAAAATAGGAAAAGTGACAAGCTGGCGAGTGGCGTAAATTTTTTAATATATAATTACGTCATTGTTGAAGGGGAAAAAGTTCGGAAAATCCCCCAATTTGCCAAAAATTGATCCCAGTTTTGGAGGGTTAGTTGTTGTTGCTATGGTGATTGTATTGAAGTTTGTGATTAGTTCAATTGAGATTGGTTTATTGAATTGTCCGATAACAGACTGTCCAATAACAAACTGTCTGATAACAGGTTAGGGGGCAAATTAGTGGAAAATAGAGGGTTTTTTAAGGACGGTGTCTTGTTTGTTACTGCGCATACGTTCTGCGCATCTCTGGTCTTCAAGTTTCCTAAGAAATTTGCCTACTAATACGAAGGTATTTTTGCGCGGTTTATAACTATGTGGAAAAAGCAGATCTTAACAAGGGCTATCAGAATCCAAAAAGAAAAATGAGGGTAGCCACGCATTTTCCAGCGATAATTGAGCTTAAATTTCGAAAGAAATGGCCACACATTCTTTGTATTTTAAAACTTCTTTAGAATTATGGTTACTTAATTTCCTCTGAAAAATGCATGAGTGATGGATACCCACATTTTTCTTTTTAGATTCCAATAACTCTTGCTACGATCTGTTTTTTCCCCATAGTCATAACCTTTACAAAATCACCTCTATATATAGGAGGCACCGTCCTTAAGCCAACCACATTAGAGGAAATTGTAATATTTATGATTAGACTAGTTATAGTTTACACATTTCATGTTTAACCCAGCGTGGTAGAAAACGGTGTTACTTACTCTTAGAAATCATGCATGACCAAATCAGGCTTAATATTAAGCTAAATCAGTGCTTTAAGCTTATTTACTAGAATCAGCACTTCTCTCTACCATAAAATCAAGGCTTTCCCTTCAACACGGAGCGAGGGTTTGAAAAGGAAGGCTCCGCCGCATCTGAAACGCCCCGTTGGTTTCTAACCTAGTTAGTTAAACTGTAGGGAAATGATATAATATCCTTGAGTAATTGTAGTCAGGAGTTGACATAGTGCGGTAAAAAATTGATACTGACTTGTTTTTAGTTATTAGTTTAAAACGTTTCGGCTAATGCTTGAGCCTTCATCAGTTTAAAAGATGATTGTTATCCTGGGTAATATTTAAATTACAGCACGTGCATGCACCTGTTAAAAGGGCTAAGCATAAGCCGAAACATCTTTACCTAATAACTAAAAAGAATTCAGTGACAAACCTTTTACGTCACTAGTAATAGTTGACACTACAGCTGCCCCCGCTGTTAAGATTTTTGTGAACGTATTTATTGATTTTGAAGATTTCCTTTTTCTCTAGTTACACTCTTTTTTTTCTAAGAACCTTTTTTCATAGGAACGTTGAGGCTGAAATTGACCCAGATTTTAAGAACATGCTAAGAACGTACCCAAGCTGAGACTAAGAGACAAAGCAGTAATTTTATTCAGTTCTGCATCCGTTTTTGCATCGAGTTAAAAACACATAGTAACAACATTTATTTCTATCGAATCACATTTTTTTGTTTGTTTGTTTGTTTTTCTTTTTTAAATGTAGAGCTCAGGCTATATTTTCTTGTTATTCTCAACTGTGGAAGAGTATTGAATTTTGCTGAGAAGAGAAAACAACAAAGGCATATAATTATGTCTGACATAATACAGCGCACCATGGTCGTTTTAAGGTTTCCTGGTCACGTTTATATCAGTTTTCTGAAATTCTATACCACGTAACTTAAGAACGTGCTAAGAACATTTTAGGCTCAAAACGTGAAAAGAAATAACATTCATTTCGGTTTAGCCTCAGCCGGAAAATTAGACGTTCTTATATATAAAAAAAAAAAAAGAGTGTACTTTTTGTACTTTTGTGTGGCGGTTTTTTAGTATAATTTAGGTTTTCGATTGTTTCTGCAGAAGCAGGCCAAGGTTAGATTAGCACTCAGTCCAGTGTTGATTTTACTAACATTAAGGAATCGCGCCAATTGAAACGGGTTGATCACTAATGCAAATGAGCTCTACTTTTTCTGTCAACCATGGAACTTCTTTGTGTTTGGGTATTGTTTGGGTGCAAATTAGTCGAACCTATTAATTGATTGAGGGACAAATTAGAAGAACAATAAGCAGCAAGAGAATAAACTTAAGGCTAATTGCACGAGAAATATAAACAGTAATGCGTGGTGAACGATTTGTTCTTCCGATCTTCTTTCAATAATCTTTCTTTATTAGAACAAACATTGTAGTGGAAAGTTCATGGGCAAATTGCACTAAAATGCGGAAGAGCAACTTCCCGTGAAAAAACTTTCCACATACGCAAGGTAAACAGTGAAGTACCACGAACGTAACTTTTCATACAAAATGCGTTTCCTGGGACGTATTTCTTACATTACAAGCAAGATTTTTCAGAGACACTCAACTACATGAATTAAATTCGAAATCAATCAAGTAAAATCGAAAAAGCAGCTATATTTGCCAGTATTTGTTAATGTACTGAACTTTCATAATCGCCCAAAACATCTTGCAATGTATTAATCTGAAAAGTTATAAATAATGAGGTAACGGCTCGACTTGCAAGTATACAAAAACTGAAAAATTCGACCTAGAAATTTCTCAAGAAATTCACTGTTTCCATGAGCTATTTCTGAGGGAAAGTGCTACAGTTGTTGTGTTTCCACGCGACCTAATACAATCTTGTAACGCAATAGTTCTCGCGAGTTTTAAAAAACCAAACTAAGCACAAGCCGAAACACCTTTAGCTAATAACTAGAACAAAGTCAGTGACAAACCTTTTACATCATTATGTATCCTGTCAAGTCAGGTTTGGCAATCTAGAAATGGACTCTATATAACTTATGAAATTACAATGTTAGAAACACTGTGGTTAAAAACAAAACACCTGCAGTTCATGTGTAATTTATCAGCTTGTGTGAACGCGAGGGTGTGTTTCACTCTACTCTTTCCAGATTGGACTGGCACTACGAAGCTGTGCACTCTTAAGACAATAAAATGTTTAATTTGCCGCGCCCAACGTTAATTTTTAATGGACCTTTTTTACGTGGAACCCAGTAGAGGGCCCATTGGTCAAAGCAGATTCCAGCTAACCAAAGATTAGCGTCAGTTTAAAATTTAGTGAACTTGTGTGGATTCTTTTCACCCTGAATTTTGACCTGGCTGTTCTTAAACTGTATCTTAACAATTGCAGTGAAATTTAAAAAAAAACGTTTTTAACGAGAGAATAAGAGCCTGGTAACATTTAAACCCGAGTTGGCGATAGTCAGCTTTTGAATCGCCGGACCCTACTCTACAAAGGTTGGTCACTTTCCAATTGCCAAAGAGTGCGTAACAACAAGAGCAGACCAAGGTAACTATGACGGCGTTTTTAACCCTTTCATAAGTTTGGATTTCACCCGTTTTGTGGCCAGCTAAGAGCTTGGGTACTAAAATTATGACTAATTTCCTTTAACTCACATCCGAAATGTTCCTTGAGACACCGACAGGAATATCGAAGCAAAATTCCCGGAGGAGATGCAAACCAATTTTTTCCAAGGCATAACAAGCCAAACTTTTATAAAGTTGTCCTAACGTCTCACGGTTTCACGTAGCAATCTATTTCCATCCTTGCCATCCGTTGCAAGTGACAACTACACACTTTCAGTGGATAGGAATTTTTTACAAAGCTGGACCATAATAGTTAAATCCGTCTTTGGTCCCTTAAGCTTACCGAAATGATTCTTGACGAAGGTGACAGTCTCTTGAAGGACAAGCAAAATCGTTTACCAGTAGCACGTCCATGGATGGTCAATCCGAGCAAAGGACGTTAGTGTAGTAAGTAGATAAAACCATGATCATGATGATCAGACATGACGAGCCAAGAACAACAAAAGTAGGAATCTCTTCCTCCAGGCTCATCGCTCCAACCACTTGAACAGCAAACTCCGAGGTCAGATTGCAGAAGCTACCATGGAAATTCAACCTATTAGGATCCATCGATTTGCGACTAGTAACAGCAAGAAGACACAAAAGCACATTTCCTGAGACACCAAAACGTTTCACCTGTGTGCACGCGGGCATGCCTGAACTCGCACGTGTGCACGGCCAAACATTAAGGAAGGCGCGCGCGTGGTCCACGGTAATGAATCAGAATGGCCGCTGCTCCATTCGCGTGAATCAAAATGGCGACTGATATACGGAAAATTATCGCCACGGTAATCATTGTTTTCGTCCTTTTTAAGAAAATACAAGCGCCTTGGAGCGAGTCTAGGAAAAATGTCCGCACAGCCCCATACGTCATTATGCATGCAAAATAAATTAATTATCATTTATGCATGCATGCAAAATAAATAAAACAAGAAAGCCCATTGGGCATCTTAACCGGCCATTCTGACCCTCCCCACCCCTAGGTTTCACAAATGTTAGCGCACTCCTCTATTCATACGAACCGGCGTGACGAAAAGTGTGATTGTGTGACACAATATTTTGACTATAGCGTTACTGGATGACGTAATGTTTAAACTCTGATGACTCAGCTTATCTTTCTTATCGCTTTTATTTGTGCTGAAAAACGCAAATTCACTCAAACGTTGAATGTCGATATAAATTCGTCCACAACTGAGAATGCTCACACAGGGACGACGAAGTATTTACTGTTGTGCCTAGACCTTAAATACAAACAGTGAACATAGCAGTAGAATCAAATATAACGCTTGATAAACACGAGCTCGAGCAGATCGTCAGAGTATGAGGCATGTCAAGGCATATCTCATGACATGATGTTTAAATCCGGTTTGCTAACCCGGGAATCCCCTTGCAAAAGTAAACAAGCGAGCGGGGACGAAAGTCGCCCACGTCTTTGAAAGCTAACGCGCCTGTCGAGCCGCAATCGATTTCGCGCTCACTCGCTTGTTTTTCTTTTCCTTCACTAGTCTGAACGGAAAGAGAGACTGCTCGTACCCTTTAGCGAACACCACACACAAACCACACAAATCCGTCGATAATATTCAGATATTTTCGTTCTTTCAATGCAAAAAGACTCGTAACACCTACCTTATTAATTGATCTCCTTATTGATGACGATTCCTTCGTATCAACTTCTCGCCTCAAATAAACACTCATCTCTTTCCGTTCACAAGAACTGTCAAGTACTGATGGTGCAATCCACTAATACTGCATCATCATACTAGTAGCAATTCCTTCTCTTCCTAGCCCACACCGACAAAACGCAACTGTCCTTTTTGTCCGCTGCGAAATACAAGTTAGCCAATCAGAAACCTTACAATCCACTTCGCAAACCACCCCCCCCCCCCCCATAAAACGCCAAGGGAAACCGCCTCTCACGTAGCACAATATTACACCGCTCCTATTCAAAACGCAACTTTCAAAGCAAATCACATTCACAGAAGCGTGATATGCTCCGGACATTCACAAATCCTTCTGACTCCCACATTTTTACATCCCTCAAAATGTCAATCCCAATAAAAAAAACTCCTGCGCTAAAAAAATTTTCACCACAACCTCTAACTAGATCAGACAACACAGCCAATTTCGCACTCAATCCTATTAGCTGCTTTACTCAATTGTGCATGCGTTATACAAGACAAAAACAAAAAACCCCAAACTTAACAACCCTTCGCCGTTCATATCTTAAATACCGTAAATTAAAAGACAAGAACACACGAAGGTAACATTCAGCAGACTAATATGCGCATGCGTCTTATATAAGACAGTAACGCTCTCGAGTACCCGTACCACAACCTTTACAGCACTTTGTTCGTATCTTAAGCCAACTGACCATCACGACGAAACCGTGCCCATTTTATAAACCGGCGGTCGCTATAGCGACGGCCGGTTAATTATCACTTATGCATGCATTCCACTGTCTTTGAAGACAATGGCCAATTGAATATATACATTGATAATTACTGCTTACTTTTTCAATAAAAATGGATTTAGTTGTCTGAATTTTTTCTCTCTCCGCGTTCCGTTTTTCTCTCCTTTCCCGTTTCACCTCATCTCCTCTACGTCTCTTTTGCCCAGACACTTATCGGATTTTTTCCTTTTTTTCCCTTTCAATTTCCCTGGACAAGTTGGATTAGCTGTCCATCTGCTATACCACTACACCACGGTGTTTTGTTCAAATTTTCTCGACGATAAATTATTTTTGTTTACCTACCGATCAAATCGGCAGGTGGAGAAGGAAGTAAAAATGCGTGGCCTTTTTGTTCGTCTGAGAACCAATGGATGGACAAAAATAAACCATTTTTTCGTGCAGTAAGTCAAAAAGGTGAGGAGTCTTTGTAACAAAAGTAATTCAAGTGTAAATTTCTTTGAATTTTAATAATGTCGATCGGTAGGTAAACATAAAAATAATTTATCGTCGGGACAATTTCAACAAAACACCGTGGTGTAGTGGTATAGCAGATGGACAGCTAATCCAAAGGTAAGATGAACTGTGAGAGTTCGAGACTTGCCGAGGGAAATTGAAAGGGGAAAAAGAAAAAATCCGCGATAAGTGTCTGGGCAAATGAGACGTAGAGGAGATGAGGTGAAACGGGAAAAAAGGAGAGAAAAACGGAGCGCGGAGAGAGAAAAAAGTCAGACGCAACTAAGTTCATTTTTCTTGAAAAAGTAAGTAGTAATTATGAATGGACATATTCAATTGGCCATTGTCTTCAAAGACAGTAGAATGCATGCATAATTAATTTATTTTGCATGCATAATGCGGGGCTGTGCGGAAACTTTTTCCTCAGATCTGTTCTGTGTTGTTGAGACTCAAGAAGATTAACAACCAAAACAGCGCTACTTCTCACCTGAACTCTGGGTCAATGACTTTCAGCGTAAATACAAATATGCCAACATCCTTCCACGTGACATGTGAGGACGCTGCAGAACTGTTCAGGATCTCGTAGGGTTGTTGTAGATCAGTTGCGCTCACAGGACCATCTGTTGGCTCTTCAAAAGAGCTGCGGTAATTCTGTTGAATTGGAAAACGGAATGAGAACAATAATCTTTAATTTCAAATGAGAGCCTCTGGTCCCAGAGGTTCTTCTTTCCTGTTGTCAAACAAAATTAGGTATTCTTTTTTTTGCAAAAAGTCGCAGTGAAAAGCTACGGACAGTTACATTTCTCTTTCCACCGGAACAACCGGTTTTTCCACGCAGTGAAAAGCACAGAGTGTCTGAGACTCGAACCCAGGCCAAACCAGTGGGAGGCGAGAGCTCTTACTACTGCACCATACCTGCTTAAGTGGCATTGTCGCTAAGAGCGGTCCACTCCATTTCGCGACCAGAAATAGTTTTCCTTTATTTTTGTTTGTGAAAAGGGTTTGGTACACATGTATCAAAACCACTTTATTTATTTTCCAATTCTTCATTTTCGCTTTGCTACAAGCCAAATACCAATTTTGCCCGCAACGGGGTTTCCGGCGGTGATCAAAAGGCTAAAGTTTCTGGATTTTGAGAGGCGGGTTACGGCCAATTAAATGCAGCTTACGAAATTTTGCTTTGACCTAGTATCTAAGATACACCGACCAAGTTCACAGACAAAATGTGGAAAAAGTTGATAAATTTTTGAGCACGTCAGGTGAAGTTAAAGACAACCTACTCTGAAGCCTATAATGAGATCCCAAAAATGAACCAAATACAATAAACAATTTCGTATCGTTTGCGGCCTAAATTGGGTTAAAAAACAGCATCACAGCAAAGTTCTTACCTTATTTAATCAATTTGTAAGCTCAAACGTGCGGGTATCTCCCTGGATCACAAGCGAAAACAGGTTAGAACTCCGCCATTGACAGCGTGTTAACGTAAATATCGCTCGTGTCAAAGGTCACTTACATCACCCTAGAACTTGGCAAAAATACTTTATTCGGGGATCCTAACCCGTTGCTGTCCACCAAAATAAATGTCTATAGCTTCCTTTAATGCTCGTGCATCCAATTTTGATCCAGAACAGGATGAAAGTTGCGTTAAGTTGATAAATATTCACGGCGAGTGAAGCTCAACAAAGTAAACAATGTCGGGTATCGTAGTTGATCCAGATTTCTGCTCCGGTAAGGAATACAAAACATTTTCAAGATCCCTAGAAGAAGAAAAGAAGTTATGTAGTTGAACTCTAACAATGAATTTAGACTGTTCAACACCTCCTGCAACTTGGACGCGGTCGAGGCAGAAAAATATAATTTGAAAAGTTGCAACGAAAATCGTGCTAGTTGTCCAGACTCGCCTGGGAACTGGCCCGCCAGAAGGTGAAATGAAATTATTTTCAACTAAGTCGCCTGAGTCCGTTTTAGCCTTGCGTCTAGTCGTTCGGTAATGGACTGTAGGAATCTTCTTTTCAGTATAAAGAGAAATTGTGAAGTTCGCAGTAGTTGGAATTACTCATCTCAGAAGACTTGGGAAGACCCCGACGTTTGCTTACGTCACAATTTGTCACACAATCTTATCAATGTCGCGCGACTAACTCAGTAGCAGGCGAAAAGAGAAATTTAAAAAAAAATCGTTTGCGATTTAGGCCCTGTGCACTTTATGATAATTTATGGAAAGTGGTGAACGGGTTTCATCTAGCAAGTGAGAGAAAAAAAGTGCGAGCGTGATGGGGCGCACTGGCGCTCACCCAAAACATATAGAGGATATTACACGGAGGCGCGAAGATAGGAATTTTATTTTCGAGTGGTAAAATATTGTCTTTTACCACGAGAAAAAAATTTCATATATTCAAGCCACCATGCAGTTTTCTTTTTATTATATAAAGAAGAGTATTTTTGCACAAGAGTAAGAGAATAAGAGAGTGTAAGAGTGGAAAATGACGTCATCGATATCCTCACTATTGAGGATATGGAAAATACGCCACTCGAGTCCCAAATGTAGTTTCGTGTGAACTTTACGAGTGGTCTACTTTCCACTAATACACTCTTGTTTATATCATGAAGAGAAATACGTCACAGAGCACGGTAAAAAGTCGGAATAATGAATAGGAAATATCAAACGTGAGTTGTTCTCAAACTGAGCAGTTGAGAGAGAAAACGTTTCTATACTTACGACTAGTTACGTAAAATAAATCAATCATTAAATAAATATTCATTCCAACGCCGAGTAATCACTGGACTGGGGAGCACTACCAAACTAAGATATCCTCAGTGCCACTTCAAATATTGGGCGGGGTGGGGGTTGTTGAACATTCTTCTACCGTGTTTCCTGGCTTATTAAATAAAGAGGCCTTCACTTCTCTGGTTTTATAGGGAAGTTCAAAATGCGAACACATGGCCTTAAGGAGGGTGACGTGGAATTTAGATAACGGGCTGAGCCTGACTTGCTGGCACACGTCATAACCATCAAAAATTATTTAATGACTGAGTCCCACCTGGCTTACAACCTCATCTATTGCATTCTGCCTTTCCTTCTCATCAAGGTAATTTAATCCATCTTCCATGAGGCTTTCATCATCTTTATGAAATTCATGTAATATCCATAGTCTTCGGCTTGATGTCAATCTTGAAAAAAACGTCAGTTACATCTGAGCCTTTGTCAGCCATTCACTTCTCTCACATCTTCTCTCTCCAACTGTTTCTCTGGCCTTTCTCATGTCCCCTGACGCAAGTACTGAATCAGCTATTCGAAGTCTTTCCTCGCCAATATCAAATTGCGTTGTAGGGTACTCTTTTACCCTCTTCGAAATCCTCGATCCTTTCCTCTTGGTCTCTGAAGTGCCCAGCCCATGTCGCACAATTCGATTGTTTCTTCATAAACACTTTCCAATTGGGAGAGGGGGGGGCACTTCCTATAGTGGAGTATACGGGGAGGTTCTGCCCGAAAAGGGTGACTTTTTGAGCCTGCGGTATAGTGAAAGGTTGGAAAAATCGTTGTCTTAGTATATTAAAGGTCAGCAAAGTGCGCTGCTAAGTAAACGAGACAGCAGCTAAAGTTAGGTATATAAAAAGGTGCCAAATTCTGGCAAAAATGACGCAGAACACACGAAAGTTGAGGGCCTTTAGTAACCGACTCAGGGCGACTGAAAGCCCAGATACAAACGTCGCGACAATAAGATATTCTAGTATTTTGGCTTATCGTTGAGATATAAACATGTGTATTAAGAAAGGGCTACGTTCTTACTCTAGGTTATGAAAAGGGTGCAATTTGGCTAAAAAACTGGTATATTAAAGGGTAAGGGTTTGAACCTAGGAGCGGAGCCCCCCCCTGCTGATAGCTTGGATTCTAGTGCCAGTCACGGTGATGAAAACGTGGATGCCCAGTCACGTCTTTCATACAAACCTTCTGACGGTTGCTGTCTTGTCGTGCTGCCCAAAGTGGATGTGGTCTTGAGGTCCCTCTGATGTGGAGAACTCACAAAAACATCCTGGCTCCTAGCATTCAAACAGAGCGTCTTGACTGGAACCTTCAGGATCTTTGTGACTCGGTTTTATTGCCCTGGCCAATGTGGTGAAGAACTAATGCTCGTCAACTTTCTTTGACAATGTAAAAAAATGTCACTGCGTTTATAAGAAAACGCAGTCTGGTCAAGCGAGTCACGAAGCGATAAAGATATCAAGAAAGCGTCTATCTTTTCATATATTGTCATTATTTTCTGGATTGAATAAACGTTCTACCACACCTATGCAATTGTTGGCTCGCAGTCGTTGATTTTTTTTTTATATGCTCTCTTTCAACACCCCCACCTCGTCCAATATTTGAAGTGGCACTGAGGATATTTTAGTTTGGTCGTGCTCCCCAGTCCAGTGATTACTCGGCGTTGGAATGAATATTTATTTAATGATTGATTTATTTTACGTAACTAGTCGTAAGTATAGAAACGGTTTCTCTCTCAACTGGCAGTTTGAGAACAACTCACGTTTGATATTTCCTATTCATTATTCCGACTTTTTACCGTGCGTTGTGACGTATTTCTCTTCGTGATATAAACAAGAGTGTTTTAGTGGAAAGTAGACCACTCGTAAAGTTCACACGAAACTACATCTGGGACTCGAGTGGCGTATTTTCCATACTGCCTCACTAGTGAGGATATCGATGACGTCATTTTCCACTCTTACACTCTCTTATTCTCTTACTCTTGTGCAAAAATACTCTTCTTTATATAATAAAAAGAAAACTACATGGTGGCTTGAATCTATGAAATTTATTTTCTCGTGGTAAAAGACAATATTTTACCACTCGAAAAAATCCCTATCTTCGCGTCTCCGTGTAATATCCTTTATATGTTTTGGGTGAACGCCAATGCGCCCCGTCACGCTCGCACTTTTTTTCTCTCACTTGCTAGATGAAACCTGTTCACCACTTTCCATAAATTATCATAAAGTGCACAGGGCCTAAATCGCAAACGATTTTTTTTTTAATTTCTCTTTTCGCCTGCTACTGAGTTAGTCGCGCGACATTGATAAGATTGTGTGACAAATTGTGACGTAAGCAAACGTCGGGGTCGTCCCTTGAAGTCTTCTGAGATGAGTAATTCCAACTACTGCGAACTTCACAATTTCTCTTTATACTGAAAAGAAGATTCCTACAGTCCACTACCGAACGACTAGACCCAAGGCTAAAACGGACTCAGGCGACTTAGTCGAAAATAATTTCATTTCACCTTCTGGCGGGCCAGTTCCCAGGTGAGTCTGGACAACTAGCACGACCACGTCCAAGTTGCAGGAGGTGTTGAACAGTCTAAATTCATTGTTAGAGTTCAACTACATAACTTCTTTTCTTCTTCTAGGGATCTTGAAAATGTTTTGTATTCCTTACCGGAGCAGAAATCTGGATCAACTACGATACCCGACGTTGTTTAGTTTGTTGTTCTCTCTCGTGGTGCTATTGCGCTGGTCTTGTAAATCTTTGTTTTGCTGTTTAAGTGATTCCACTTCTTCCCATACGGCGCTCAACGACTTCGTTGCTTCGCTTAATTCTGATTTGACTGCCTGAATTTCACCTTTGAGTTCCTCCTTTAATGTTTTAATGTCCTCGTGAATCTTGGGCAGCTTTTCCAGGATCATTTCGTCTGATACATCTTCATTTGACCCACGTGCACGTTTCTTTTCTTTGTTTTTTGCCATTTTTAGGTCTGAAGACCCTTTTTTCATTGTAAGTCAGTTTTTTGCAAGTCAACAGGGTTTGATTCAAGTCAACACCAGTACCAAATAAATCTCCGGTGTCACGAATCTGCCATAGTTTCTTGGACGGTTAAAGAGACGCACCGACCGCCATGACAGCTAGCCCCAGTCCCCGGTTAGCATGTTAGACTTTTGAAAATGTTGGTGGTGCAGTTGGTGGCTTTAGGGACGGACCATTAGAAAAGTGATGCGGGAGGGGGGGGGGGAGAAACCCAAAAAAATTCTTGCAGGGGAAAATGTCAGGATAAAAATTCATGCGAGGGAAAATGTCCGAAAAAAAATTCATGCACAAGATGGGCCTCATTTTGATATGAAACCATAATTCGTTCTACCAAAGTGTTCAAGTAGTGTCTCCAGGGGAAACAAAAAAGTTTGATAGCGGGAGTTCAAAATAACCGATGGTAAATTGGTTTAAGTTTGAAATAACGGGAAATTAAAAATAATTGAGTTCAAATAAGCGTAGTTATTAAACTGTAAATTATTAACAAACGACAAGCTCAGGAGCTGAAGCTTGTTACAACGCTCTTGTGGAATAAAAAGGTCATTAATCACTTGTCAGGTAAAAATAAAAAACGACAAAAAATCACACCCAAATTCACTTTCTTTTATTTTTTTGGTGTTAAACATTGACAACAATTTTTAAATTAAATGTTTGCAACGATATCAAAACTTGAACAGCAACGTAAACGTTTTTAATATGATAATAATACAATTACAATCGGATGCAATATTTAATCTTTTTGCATAAAACTGTTTACATTTTTAATAGGCTTTTATAGGTGAAAACATACATTGTATATTTATGCTCCTCTTTTTTTTTAGTAATCCAGGAATTCCACCTCCAAGATTTCTTGAAGAGTCTCTACTGGAGTGGAGTCAAATTAATCTTTCTGGACACCACTGTTTGTATCAAATCATTTCATATGAATACGTCTTTTATGTCTTTTATAGAAAAATTCACTGCCTGACGAGTGAATTCCATGTTAAATTTCACGCGAAAAACCGATATCGCACGAATCGCGAAGCGATGAGTGCGATATCGGTTTTTCAAGTGAAATTTAAAGTGGAATTCACTCGTCAGGCAGTGAATTTTTCTTGAATCGCATAGCTAAAGCCACCAAATCACTGGGCGAAACTAAACGTTTTGTATTTCTGTGAGCCGCGCCAGTGCGCAAACAATGGAAACCCTTTCAAAGTCAGGTGTCAAGATCTAGCGAATAGGAAACAAGATACTTTTAGAATGAATACCACTTTTATTTCAAACTCGTGGAGAAAGCAGTGCCTCACATTTTACAATCTTCAGCAAAAAAACTGAAAGTAAAAAATACGGAGTTATGTAACACAAAAAGATTTTATGGAAAAATTCTTTCATTCAATGAATATCTTGGATTTCCCTGCTACCATACAACTTGGCAATATGTGGCGCCGACAATCAACAACTGAAATGCTCAAGCGAAAGGGAAATTTCAAGCGTTCCGGTGTGAAAACAAGATCTACAAAAAAACCGGTAAGTGCTTTACAGTTATAAAAAAATTGCATTTAAAGCATAATGATTAAGACTGGAATATCTGAGTAAACTCTTACGAAAAATAGCTCAAAAAAGCTTAAAAGTCACCATTTTAACTGTTTTTCTTTCATTGCAGCGAGTCGCTTGTTGGTGTCATGTTGGACTGAAAGTTTATGGAAATATTTACTGGAGAATTATTAAAAGTTACTCCAGTAAACATCCCGCCAACTGCCCCTGCCATCAGGTAACTAGAACTACTGGCACTGCTGTCACGGTTACTAGTAGCTGCTGTGTTGCTTGGCGGGACTGAGCTGTTGAGAACAATCTCCCGTAAAGCATGACTTGAATCGCTGTTGGTAGTTGTCGTGCTTGGGTTGAAACCGGCCAACTTATTCGACATTCGCCGCTGTTTTTCCAGAGGATTATGGCTGTAGCTGGATATGGATTCCGGATTGGCGTGGCCAGTCAGCTCTGAGATCTCCAATGGGTCGAAATCATCACGGAGCGCTTGGATGACTGTCTTGCGACCACTCGAATTTGTGAATTTGCCGTCCAGGGAGGCAATGGACGCAATACTCTGCATTTGCTTTGCCAATGTATTTCTACCAATTGGAACCATCTTGTACCAGACATTGGATTTTGGACTGTCAACTGGACTCAGGTAGAAATTTCCAGGAACGTTATCACCCTTCGGACGATGGCCAACGTACTCGATAAATGCTCTGTGCGGATCTCGCTCTCCACCATCCGTCTTCCAAATCTTGTTGTTATACTTTCTCGCCCGTTTTGTCGCAGTCGGTTCGTCTCCCTGGTGGTTCTTGGTTTGTCGCTCTCTGTATTCGATGTACTGCTCTGTCACGGTGAAATCACTTAGTTGACAGTCATGTTGTTCTTTAAATCCTCTCATTCCTAAGTGCGTGACATTGTTCCACCATACCAGATGGAGAAGAGAGCGAGGATTTTGAAGGCCGATTGCACCTGACGACCACATCTTTTCAATATCTTCTGTTTCAACTGGTTGAGCGGCATTTGGTTTGTTACCAAGACCTTTTTGCTTCAAATCCTTTTTCTTCATGGATAGCGTCGTTGAAATTTCTTCGAACTCAATGGCTGAAGATTTTTCGAGGTCGAAGTTGTCTACTGCCGGTGGACATGGGCGCCCCAGAAAGTATCTTCGTAAACCATTGCGGTAAGTTTGTAATGTTCCTGGTTCATATTCTTTGCCTTTGTTTTCTTTGGTCGTCTGCCTTATTTCTAGAAAGAAGTGCTTGAGAAGCTGCGGTGCTTCTTGCTTTGAAATTGCATCGAGATTAATTTGTTTGCCATGTTTTTCCTTGAACCAAGACTGCAAACGGCGTACGGATGTACTTGTACTTTTTTCAGTGTTTTCTGAAACCATATTGTCCTTAAAAGAGACCAGTTCGTCATCTGTATAGGTCACAATGGTTTGCTTTTCCGGAATAGATGCTTGACTTTTTTCGGCATTGATACCTGTTGGGTTTTCTTTCGCGGCGCTTGTTTGGATTTCCTCGGTAAAAACTTTCGTTTGGCTTTCTTCCCTCGTCTCTGCCATTTTGTTTTTTTCTTCCATGCGTTTTCTCGTACTTTTGAGTGTGAGTGGTTTCCTCAAATTTTCTAAAAATTTAAATTTCAACTCAAAATTTGGCAGACATTCATTTTCTGTAAATTTGTTCATTTCCAAGGTGTTTTTTTTGCTAGCACGAGTTGCATTTTTGTTTTCACGATAGCAACAATTTTTGCTCGCGACTCACGTCAGCAATATCCCTTCATGCACAAGTGCAATTCCACGCTAAATACCCTCTCTTCGATAGCCAATCAGACGCGAGTTTACCTTTAGCTATGCGATTCTATAAAAAATCTATACATGTATATCAATAATATTACACAATTTTTCACTATAAATCGCTATTAACTTTTGAAACCTCCTTCAGTAAATTAAATTTTAAAGTGAACATTATTAAAAAGTGTTTTGTAATAAAATTAAAGTAAAGTAACGTAATTAACAGTACAAGCTATGTATTTAGTAAAACAAAGTTGCATTGTTTTTAATTAATTCAATAGCAAATTGTGCATAAGGAAAATATTTTCTCAAAAAAATTTCATGCATAGGGCTGTAGCCAAAAAAAATTCTTGCACAGGAAATGGGCCAAAAAAATTCTGGCAGGCTAAAAATCCCCCGCCCCCCCCCCCCATCACTTTTCTAATGGTCCGTCCCTTAGACTGCTAGCTGTCCCTTTTCAGTCAGTCGAGTGGGCAGGCCAAAAAACGAGCGAAAGAGCAAACGAGCCAAGGGAGAACTTGAGTTTCCCTTGACTTGCGCTAACAACACTTTGCTCGCCCAATCTCTGTGTCGCATATTGCTTGCTGCTCGATCACCCAGAGAGGGACTGCTAGCAGTTTGGTGGCTTATGGTTGGTCTCTGCCGGTACCATGTTGTATTGTTCCTTTAATATTGCCTCTCTTCACCCAGGTGTATAAATGGGTACTGATGAACTCCAAGGGAACCAAAGAAAATGCTGCAAGTATACATCCCACCCATCAAGGGGAGGAGGGTTGCAATGCTCTGGTGCCTTCATGCAACAAGGACGAGGAGCTAAGCACTATTTCCAGTCAGCACCAGTGACTCACCAGTGTCGGTGCTTCATTGGTTAGGTATTTGTAGCATGAAGCAGTTAAGAGCTCTACCACTTGATCCTGCCTGGATGGGATGCCAGTCCATGTCAGGATTACCCCTAGCAGTTTGTTAAGATTCATTACAAGCTCACTAGCACCCACTAACCCTTTAAGCCCTGATATGAAAATACACATTCTCCTCACTGTTCTCCATGGATTTCGTGTGGAACTAGTAAGAAGAAATTGTCTAAATATCAAGACATCTTATCCTTGGTGATTGTTTGAACCTTCATTCTCATCATTTGATTGTTTGAACAAGAAGTGATGATGTAAAGAGAAATTTCATTTTCATCACTGTCAGGGCTTAAAAGCTTACCCCGGTAATTACTGCACCTGGGTGGACAGACAATGAGGAGTAATGTTTTATATCTAAGGAAAAACACGAAACGATGCAGAGAAAAAGCTTGGAACTACCTGCCTTGGTTTTACAAATAAATGTTACATTGCAGCCTTTCAAAGTAAGACAGCATGCATAAGGGTTGTATATGGATCATTTCTGGGGTCTTGAAAAATTTTTTCTTGTGTGACTCATTTGTTCTGCATGACAAATATGCATGTGAGCATGCTTTTCCAGAAAACATCATCGCTTCTCCATTACGACACGGAACAATGGGTCGACAAATTAAAAAAATAAAGCCAGAGACAACGTGCATGCTGACATAGGGTGAGCCGTGCTCTGCACGCTCACCCAAACTTGTGCTGACAGCCAGCAATCTTGCCACGCAAAAAAGTTGATTATTTGCAGGTTACTTCACACTAGACTAGTCACGTGCACTTATAAATTGTCCAGTATTTCTGCAATGCTGGCTACTACTAAAAACCCTTCAAATGGGCCAAGAATTAATTTCTTTTTTCTTGGGTAAGTAGGGAGTCACGTGATGACGCCAAGGTGAACGGTCGTGCCTCCGAGCTCTCTCCAAGAAACTATCGTTGATGGCTTTTAAAATGTAATATTACTTAACTTTTATCGACTATTTATTGCTGACAAGCGGATGGGTAGTCGTACAAGGTCAAGCGAAATGGCAGCCGCCGACAATTCAAACAAGCTTGACCGTGTACTCGCCAATATGGAAATTCTGCTTAAAGCCAACGACCAAACGGAGCTACAACTCAAGAATATCCTGGTAAAGCTGGAGGCATTGGAATCTAGTCAGAAAAAAACAGCAGAAGAAATAAACGACTTAAAAGAAAGTTACAACCATTTAGAGGGGAAAATTAACGAAGTGGAGAGCAAAGTTGATGAGAAGGTAAGCCGCACAGACGTAGCTGCTTTGGAAAGAAACATTGAGGACTTAGAAAACCGGTCCAAGAGAAACAATATCGTTATATAGGGTCTACGTGAGGGCGTGGAGAACGACTACGAATCTATGGAAACTTTGCTGAAGGTGGGCCTCTTTGAGAATCATATGGAAATTCAGAATATCGAGATAATGCGTGCTCACCGTACAAATGTTAAACAACGCGGAGCGATGGCGAACGGCGTGGAAAATGCAAGACCAATTCATGTCTACCTGCTTCGCTACACCGACAAAGTTAGGATTCTGAAAGTCGCCGCCCGAACCCTCAAGGATAACCAATTCCATGATTGCCAAATTTTTATTTCGGACGATGTGTCCAAGACTGTTCGCAAAGAGAGGGCCAAAGTAAGAAAAGACTATCTAAAGGAAATCAAGGATAGAGAAGCGGTGGAGTTTGCATTTATTCCGTGGTCGGTGTCTGCACAAATATTGTACAAGGAAACGGGTTCTGATAAACTGAAGTCTTTTAAACTACCAGAATAATCAACGTCTTGTTTTCGAGGTACTGGTTTTTTTGAACTGAATTGACAGTTAAGAGAATTACAGTCTAGTCCCCATATGTAACTAGTAACCTCGGTACCCAGCAACTCAGTTAAAATGCTTGTCTTTTTTCGCAAAGCATGAAACATAAAAATTTTTCTAGCGTATATGGAGATCTCGGCGAAAGGGTGCTTCAACCGTTGAGATGGTAAGTGCACTTTCGATAATTTTGTGTTTGTTTTGTTTGTATGTCTGTTTTGTTATATGTTCCAATAATTTTCGAAATACTCCTACTTCAGTTTTGTTTATTTGCATTTTTCAATTATTTAGCACCTATAAATGCAATTTTAATTTATCCTGCGCTATCAAATACGTGATTCCAAAGTTAAGCCTGAAAGCATCAAACTACTCTCATTAAATGCCAGAGGTCTTAGCAACTTTTGCAAGCGTAGAGCGATTTTCTCTTGGTGTAGAAAGCAAAAAGTCGATTTGATATTTTTGCAAGAAACACATTCAACAGTAGAACGTCAGGATCAGTGGAGAAAAGAATGGGGCGCTAGCATATTTTTCTCTCATGGGAGCACTAATGCCAGAGGTGTTGCAATTTTAATAAGAAATGGTTTGGATTTTAGCCTTCAGCAGAGTGAAATCAGTTCTGATGGTCGGTTCATTATGATAAAGGCTACAATCAACAATGAAGTATACACAATTGTGAACATTTACGGTCCCAATAAAGATGCAGAAGCCGTTAAATTTTATCGAAATTTATCAAAGCTGTTGAGAAATAATGAATTTGGTAATGAAGAAAATATTATTATTGGCGGGGACTTTAACTGTCCACTGGATCCATCGCTTGATAAAAAAGGTGGATTGTCAATTCCTCGAAAATACGTAATCAATGCTATAGATGAAATTCAAAGTGAATTCAGTCTTCATGATATTTGGCGCTTGAAAAATCCAACTACACAAAGTTTTACGTGGGCACGTTGTTCACCGTTTGTTTTCTGTAGATTAGATTATTGGCTTATATCTGACAAATTACATGATTTAGTATCCAAAGTAGATATCATACCTTCGATAAAGACAGATCATTCTGCCATAATTTTGGAAATCGAAGAGATACAAGCATGCGGTAGAGGACCTGGTTTCTGGAAGCTAAACACCTCTTTACTATCAGACGAAAACTATAAAACTATGATTAATAATAAGTTGCCTACTTGGCTTGAAGAAGGCAAAGGTCTTGATGATCCCAGATCTATATGGGATTGGATAAAGTTCAGTATAAGGTCAAATTCCATTATATTTTCGAAACAAATAGCCAGCATAAGACGAAAACAAGAAGAAGAATTGAATCAGAAATATCAGGCTTCACTCTCTGCTTTTCAAATAAATCCCTGTGATAACACACGCGTGACAATGGAAAGATGTAAGCGTGACCTTGAATTATTATATGAGGACAAAGTCGAGGGTATCATTCTTCGCGCAAGGGCCCGCTGGCACGAACACGGTGAAAAAAACAGTAAATATTTTTTAAATTTGGAACAACGAAATCATATCAAAAAACATATAAGAAAGTTACATATTAGCGGTGTTATCTCCACCGACCTTTTTAAGATTATGGATTCTCAGCGCCAATTCTATAGCAACCTATACAAAAGTAAAAATGTTAATCTTGAGTCTGTGGAATCCACATTTTTCTTCGATAATCCACTTTTACCGAAACTTTCTAGTGATTCAAGGGAAAATTGCGAGGGTCGAATAACCGCTGATGAGTGCCAAAATGTTTTGAATACCTTTGCAACCGGGAAAACCCCTGGAAACGACGGCATACCTATTGAATTTTACAAAACATTTTGGCCACTACTCGGTGAAATCTTGGTGAAAGCATTTAATGAGGCATTCGTCAAAAAGGAGATGTCCACTTCCCAGAGACAAGCTATCATTACTTTAGTTGAGAAAAAAGACAAAGATAGGACCTATTTAGAGAACTGGCGACCTATTTCGCTGATTAATGTGGATGCAAAGATGGCTTCCGTATTGTAAAAGTTTTACCTGAAATTATCCATAGTGATCAAACTGGGTATGTGTCAGGTCGTTATATAGGAGAAGCTGCGAGATCAATTTTGGACATAATGGAATTTACAAAATTTAGAAATATTCCTGGAATGCTACTTTTTATAGACTTTGAAAAAGCCTTTGATAGTCTTGAATGGAATTATATGTTGAAATGGTTAGAGCTCTTTGGGTTTGGACATAGTCTAATAAGGTGGATAGAAACTTTTTACAGTAATATATCCAGTGCTATCATCAACAATGGCATAATTTCAGAAAACTTTGAATTGAGTCGAGGTGTAAGGCAAGGGGACCCACTCTCCCCTTAACTCTTTATCATCTCGATCGAATTATTGGCAGCTGCCATTCGTTCATGTGCTTCTATAAATGGCATTAAGATAGACTCAAAGGAATTTAAAATTGTCCAATACGCAGATGATTTAACTGCCTTCGTATCAGACATCAAATCGGCACAAAGTCTTTTCAAATTACTTGATCGATTTGAAAAGTGTTCTGGTTTAAAGGTTAACTACACAAAAACCGAGGCGATGTGGATTGGTACTACTCGTAACAATACTGAAACACCTCTGGCATTAACGTGGTGTAAAACTGTGAAAGCATTGGGTGTTTATCTCAGTTATAATAAAGAAGAATTGTTGCAAAAGAATTTCTACGATAAGCTCAAGGGAATAAAATCACTGGTGCGCTTGTGGAGTTGGAGAGGCCTCTCGTTATTCGGTAAAGTCACAATCATTAAGAGTCTTTTGCTTCCTAAGGTTTCCTATATTGCTTCTGTTATCCCTTCCCCAGCGGAGTTCGTTAAATCCCTTCAAGCTGTCATATTTAACTTTCTCTGGAAGGGTCCTGATAAAATCGCAAGAACGGCTGCAATTCATAATACTGAATGTGGCGGCTTAAATGTAACCGATTTCGAGACTTCGATTAAGTCTGCCAGACTCGCTTGGATTACTAGATTATTTAGAGAAGAATCCTACCCCTGGAAAGCCTACCTTTTGTATTTATTAAAAGATTTTGGTGGTGACTTCTTTCTTTATTGCAATTATAACATAAATGATTATAATATTTGTTCAGATTTTTACAAGGAAATGCTACTCTGGTGGTCCGATCTTCGTGCTAAATATGATACATCTTCATCGTATAAATTTGATATTTGGAATAATCACGAAGTTAGAGTGAATGATAAACCGATTTACTACCCAAACTATATCAAGGCCAATATAATTTTCTCGAGTGACTTAAGATTTGATATTAGTAACACCTTATCTTTTACTCTGGCCAAAGAAAATGGTTTCCACGATTCCAACTTTCTGACGTGGACTGGTGTTCGATGTGCTATACCGAGGGACTTGAGGGTTTGTCCAGTTAACGGAAACCGTATCAGAACATTACAATTCCAGATCGGTGACAAATTATTTAACCCCGCGTTGAGTAAATGTAAAGATTTTTACGCTCTTCTCATAGCTAATTAAGCGACACAGTCCAGAGGCTTCACGAAGTTGAAATCGAAATTTTGTTTGGATGATGAAGATGTAAGAAAAGCCTTTTCTTTAATTAAGTCAACTATCTTCGAAACATTCACGCAATGTTTTCAGTTTAAAATACTCAATGATATTACATTTACTAACTTTCTCTTAGCAAAAATTGGTTTGATCCCCAGTGTCCTCTATACTTTCTGTAATAGTTTTCCAGAAACTATTGACCATTTATTCTTTGAGCGCTTTAACTCGAGCAAGTTTTGGGAACAGTTTGAATCTTATTGGTCTATGTTATCCTTAGAGCAACGGGAAATTAATTTCAAAACTGTCTTAATTGGTGTGATTGACACAAAATGTGACCTGCTTAATTATTTAATTGTTTTAGGTAAACTACATTTATGGAATTGTGGTAGGAATAACATTTTGAAGAGTTCGTTAAAAGAAAGTTTAAGGTTGAGCAACTAATAGCCGCTAAGCACAATTGCACAAAGATGCTTAAGGCTAAATGGAAACCCTTTTTGGAGAAAAATAACTTATAATTTGTTCCTGTAAGTTCAAGTTAATCAGTTAGCGGTAGGTGCAATAAGTTCATATAGCCAAATACAACAAACTGAATGGGAAGACATAAAATATGCATTTGAGACGTACTAGTAGTTGTAGTAGTTGTAGTCATGTAAAATGTAGTGTGTTTTAAAATGTAAGTAGTTGCAGTAGAAGTAGTAGATGTAAGTGGTTAAGTGTTGTAAGTGAAGTTGTAACTCAATTAAAAAAACAAAAAACAAAACAAAAAACAGAAAAAAAAATTTAAAAAAAATTTCTTGGGTAAGTCTTATGTACTTCTTTTTGCTTTCTGTAAGTGTTGTACTCACAATAAGTCGATTATCTTCCCAAGGTTCAGGTATCAGTTTGGCCCACGCCTTAAAAACCGGCAACAGAAATAACAGCAAAATAAATGAATAAGTTTTAAGCTACGTTTAAAGCTTTTTAATAAATGTAGTCGTTGTTGAGTAATGCCTAACAGTAATGCTTGCAGAAACTATGACAATGGATATTTCAGGTGAAGTTTATACCTACCTCGATTGTCTCTCCTTTGTCTAAGAAGTACGTTGGCTTGACTTTATGGATCAAAGCTTCGTGCTACAGCGAAAAAACAAAGGAAATATTATAACCTTAAGAGTTTTACAAGTTCATCGATTGAGCGACGATCCAGTGTGGAAGGCGTCCGTAAATTACAACTGGTTAAAATCTGTTCTGCATATTGTACTGACCTTTGGGCATTTTCCAGTTGCTAGCTGGATATTTCTCAGCAGAATTATTACAGCAAAATTGACCACAGCGACTTGAAAAGCTCCGTGCAACACCATGTTTAGCTGGTGAATTACTGACGCGGAAGTCCTCGTCCCCAGTCTCTTTCGGGCGTTGTGATCGAAAACTAAAACTGGCGCCAAGGCGTGGCAGTCACAGTGACCTCACCTGTGGTCCGCTGATTGTAACCGTTTTAAAGTTACTTTCAGCCCCACTACTGGTGGGGCAGGTAGGGCAAACTTTCGACAGCTGAAAATTGCGGTGGGCGGAGATGAATAATGTAACAACATCCTTTAACCAGATGATGGGGCATTGGAGTTCCCAAAATAAATACTCCGTTAAGAGATATTATGCGGCTTTAGAACTGGAGAGACTGTGAATTAAGCATTTCCATACTGCCTTTAGTTACTTGGACAAAGCCACAAATCCAGGAAACGACAAATCCGGGAAACAATTGTTTTTGCCAGCGGAAGGTGAAAGGATTTAATAGCTACATTCGCCAATTGAATAGTTAAATGCAAAAAAAAAATCCTGCAAAATGCTACTGAACGTTTCCGATCATTGAGCTCATCATGAGATCAAAGTGTGAAACTACTTAAAAGAACCCAGGTTCTTATATCGTACGTTTAATTACGTAACTCCAATTCCCATAGGGAACAGGATAAGTGGAAACGATTGAACTTGTTTGTTAATTAAGTTCTGGATGGAAATGTGCAACGTAGAACGCTTTAAAGATTCTTCGTTTCAACCGTGAATGAGTCTGTTGCCAAAACCTCTCTATGTTATTTGATCCTGAGTTCAAAGTTGAGATCAGGTCCATCTGCACATTTGTCTGCTACCACAAATGCCTTAATAAATCACATGTGAAGGGTGAGCGTTTTGATCTTTGAGTTTGAAAAGAGATTCAACTTTGCGTGTTTACTAAATAATGAAGAAAATTTCCATCGGGTGTGACTATTCAGTTTTTTCAACTTCATTCTTCAGTGCGGCAAATGGGGTTTACCTCGGTGTAAAAACCTTACAATATTTTTTGTAAGCATTGTTTTGCTGCACGCTATTGTTTTAAAATATTTTATTTCCTTTTTTTTACGTCACACATGAGCTTCACAGGTTCTTAAACCGAGGTAAGGGCTGGTTTTCACTAGCGACGGAGCCGGAGTCGAAGATGACTTAGTGAAAATCAAAAATCCCGGACGGAATCGGAGACGGAGGAATCAGAAAGTTTCCATTTTCTTGCGACTCCGTTTACGATTCCGTCACTTACGATCAAGTGAAAACCAGATTGTCGGAGTTCGGAAGCAGAAACGAAAGGATAAACCAACCAGAGTGCTCGTTCCCACGATTTGTGATTGCTTTAGATCGAAAGCGACGGATTCGTATACGGAATCAGAACGTTGTCTTCACTGGATCAAAACGCTCTGCGCTTCTGATTACGACTCTGATCCCGACTCCATCGCTAGTGAAAACCAGCCTTTTAAGGCCGCAGAAAGGCAGACGGATTCCAACTTGAACTCCTTTATCAAATCAACGAACTGAAAAATTGCCACTAACGGGGAAGAAGTTAAAGAAATCAAACAATCTTTCATTCCTGTCAAAATTATAAATGTAGTCATCCAAGACTCGGAAAACCCAAAGAGTGACGGAATTCTCATCCCACTTAACTCTCAGTAGTTTTACGTGGAATTAAAAGTATTTCCTCAGAAATGTGCTTTCCTTTAGACTGTCGTGACGAACAAAAACACGTTAAAGATTACAAACAAACAACGGGGTACGTTTCTAAAGAAACTGTGGTGCTGCGTCGGTGGGGACGTGAAACAAAATTTTGGATTTATCAACTGAGCTGATAAGGTAGATTGGCCACCGTAAAGAGATTGAAAGCTGACGTTTCGAGCGTTAGCCCTTCGTCAGAGCGAATCAAGGAATTTTGGGTTGAGCTTCGTTTATATCGAGAGTGGTTGAGCTACACTATTCGTAGAAACATGGCAACGTGAAAAACAAAAATTAATTGAACGAAAAGCGTTCATTGATACCGTGAGGATTAAGTGTGCCGATTTGAAAAATGAATTTTTGTTCTAGATTTTTACGGCTTTCCGTGTTACCTTACAGATCAACGGCGTCGCTATGGTAGTGGTTATTCAACAAATCAGAGGAAACAAAAGCTGAAGAAATCAGATGCTGTCATAGGGTACACCGGTGACCACAGAGAAAATTTGTTTTCAGCATACTGTAATGAGGAAAATGATATGCAAATGGTCACCTGGTAAACACATTGAAAGAATCTACACTGCTGAAAACTTAACGTTTGGTAGGTAGTGGCAAGATATTACATTTTGGGCATTAACATGGTGCTGGAGGGAAACATTTATTAACATTAGGGCCACGGAAGGAATTTGCATCACACAAAAAATTATGGACTTCAGGCGTGATAAAAATCAACTTTAAGTGAATCAATCTTGTCAATCTGTATTTCTAAAATATCTATATAATTAACCTCTCCAACAACAACAACTGAACGTGTATAGGTCTCCATTCAAGTTTGGCTATCAACAAACAAATTTAACAGATTCCCTTATGCTCTCTGTCTGTGGTTTAGCTATGCAAGAAAACCCGTGCATCGGTTTAACAGAATAAAACTGTAGAACACAACGAACAATGTCCTTTAAAGGTAAAAAATTATTCTCATGTGATCATCGTAGTGTCCAAGAAGTAGGGACTCACTGGAAAGTTCTTTTTGGCAAATCCAACAGCTAAAATCTTGTTTCTTTTGAGTGCAGGATCCTTTATGCGCTGGCAAATATTCTGCTTCGCTAAAACATTTGTCACAGTTGCTGCATTGATAAGGCTTTTCTCCAGAGTGGGATCGGACATGTATGTTCAGCACTTGCCTTGAGACAAAACACTCATCACAGGTGTTACATTTGAATGGCTTTGCTCCAGAGTGGATTCTTTCGTGTACTTTCAAATTTCCCGCTTGGTTAAAACACTTGTCACAGGTTCTGCATTTATAAGACTTTTCTCCAGGGTGAGTTCTCTCATGTGCTTTCAAGTTTGCCCCTTTGCTAAATCACTTGTCACAGGTTTTACATTTGTAGGGCTTTTCTCCTGAGTGGGTTCTTTCGTGTACTTTCAAGGTTCCTGCTGAGCTAAAACACTTGTCACAGGTTTTACATTTGTAGGGCTTTTCTCCAGAGTGGGTTCTTTCGTGTACTTTCAAGGTTCCTGCTGAGCTAAAACACTTGTCACAGGTTTTACATTTGTAGCACTTTTCTCCAGAGTGGTTTCTTTCGTGTACTTTCAAGCTTACCGCTGTGCTACAACACTTGTCACGGGTTTTACATTTGTAAGGCTTTTCTCCAGAGTGAGTTCTTTCGTGTCTTTTCATGTTTTCTGCTCGGCTAAAACACTTGTCACAAGTTCTGCATTGGTAAGCTTTTCTCCAGAGTGGGTTTTTTCGTGAACCTTCAAGTTTCCTTCTTGGCTAAAACACTTGTCGCAGGTGTTACATTTGAATGGTTTTTCTCCAGAGTGGGTTCTTTCGTGTACTTTCAAGCCTCCCGCTTGGCTAAAACACTTGTCACAGGTTTTACATTTGTAGGGCGTTTCTCCTGAGTGGGTTCTTTCATGTACTTTCAAGGTTCCTGCTTGGCTGAAACACTTGGCACAAGTTCTGCATTGGTAAGGCTTTTCTCCAGAGTGGGTTTTTTCGTGAACCTTCAAGTTTCCTTCTTGGCTAAAACACTTGTCACAGATGTTACATTTGAATAGTTTTTCTCCAGAGTGGGTTCTTTCGTGTACTTTCAAGCTTCCCGCTTGGCTAAAACACTTGTCACAGGTTCTGCATTTGTAAGGCTTTTCTCCAGAGTGGGACCGGACATGTATCGTCAGCACTTGCCTTCCCACAAAACACTTGTCACAGGTTTTGCATTTGTAACGATTTTTATTACAATCAGTTCTTAAATTGGTCTGAGTGCTAGCACTTGTGACACTGGAAAACATTTCTGCAAATGAAAAGGTACAAAACGTTGCATTACTTTGCAAACATAATGTTAATTATTTCCCACTGCCAGTATGATGTCTGGACCACTGTCTGGATTCTAAACAATAACATTGATAAGCAGAAACAAAATGAATTGGCTCATGGAAAACCTTTGAAAGTGCCTATGTTATGCTGTCTTTTCAGTCATTAAACTCATGCCTATACCAAGAGAACCTTAAGTAAGCCCTGTGTATAAATGTTTTAGTCAGTGGAACACTCCACCCCCACCTCATTGTAAACCTCTAAGAGCGCCTATTTTATGTTTTATTTTCAGTGATGTCACTTGCAAGTATACAAAGAAAACCTCACTCGCTGGCTGCGGGAAGTACGGGAATTAAACAGCAGAAATCGCCGAGACTCAGAGAGTAGACAGTACTTGGCTATAACAGTGATTTTTATAACTGCGATATCTCCAAGATATCACCAGAACTCTAACCAAGAATGCAACCACTTGGTATTAAACCACTTGCAAGTTCAATCTCTTGATTGCCTCTTGAGCCTAGTCTTTACATACGTGTGGCTGAAATAACGAGAAAGGCAACATAAAAACAACCCAAAGGTTTCCTACAAGGTTGGGGGCGCGGCTTCTACTAATTAATTAGTGCTTTAACGCACTTGTCTTAATTTCCCTTTGTATACTAATCTTTTACTTGACTAGACAGACATCATAACGACCGCTCGCTTAATTTGTCGATGGGTTGGGTGGGCGGGGCTTTTCATAAAAAAATGCATTAATGAACATGTGTGATAAGAGAATTTTGCTGATGTTTCTTCAGTTGTTTAAAACATAGATCGAAAAGCCGACAGCAGTAAGTTTGTAGGAGCCAACTTAACATGTAAACCACCCGTTCATCTGTATTGTAGTGAACTACCTGAAGTTGTAAGTAGTTAATCTTTAACAAGGTAACTCACTTGCCAATGATGGAACGGCCTAGGACAATAATTAAATCATTGATAACCAATAGCAGTTTACGATTAGTCGTCGAAAGATTACGTCATCTACATAGGGCTTGGCATAAATACACGTGCTTTGTAAGTAATTCTTCGGTTACGCTCGAGCGGGCTATACTTGCCGAGGTTACACCCGTGGGGTTACCCTAGTGGGTTACACCCCCGGTGGGGACGCTGGTAACAACAATCCAGTCCTGTACGTAGTTGCATTTGTACTAAATTCTGAGCTAACAAATAATACACACTCAACCAAATTTTTTCTGTGTTGACTTGTTTTATAGTGTGCATTTTGAAACGCGTTTCGTTTTCTCAATAAATCGCTCCTCATTTCCCAACATCCACGGTCAAATGAATTCTTTCTTCGAAGAACCGCCGATGAATTTCGTTCGCTTTGCAGTTAACTGCTAATGCATAAATATTGACAAGAACGTTCGATGAACTTCTCAGCTGGGGCACCAACGTTTTGCCACACCAATTACATATGTTAAAATTAAAACATAATGAAAATCCGATTCGCTACTTTGCTAGAAAGGAAAACTCGGAACGATACATATATTTTTTGCCGTGCTCTCCGCTTCCTGTTTGCTTGCGTGGAATGGGCTCCATGCACAAAAGATTAGCATAGAGAAAATAATGTTATATCATTTATCTAGGTTGTTTTTCAAAAATAGTACCGTTTACTGTTAATGATTTCTAGCTCAAAGTGGATTTACATCGCGAAGAATCGATTCACCCTATTTACACTTTGGTTAAACGCAAAATGATTCACTAATTTACCGTTTGCACGGCTATAAATTGTCTTCAAATCAGATCCAGCAACCCTGCTGGCATTTTTATAAGTTAAGATTCACCATTGCACGAAATGTTTTATTAGTACGAGCGAGTGGATAATATACAGTATTATAACCAGTTTCAGGCCACAAAAGACGTAAATTTGTTTTTTGCCTTAGAAGAAATCCAGTGAGCCGAAAATACGTGTGCAACATGCCTAGCCATTCACGGAAAAGAAATAAACCTGACAATTACTGAACACTTTTATAAGTCAAGCTATAAAGAAAATTGCATCTCTCTTTGAGCCTCCTATTTCCGGCCTACAAGAGGTAGCGAGTCTCTCCGATAAAACAAGCTGGAATTACTTCTTGTTAATTAAATCACTTCATCCCAAGATATTGTTGGCAACTGAGGCAAAAATTGTTTGATTTTGTCCTATAAGAGATTTAATCCGTAATTAACGTTTTAAATGGAACTTTAAAATGGTATCTGAAGATAAGGGCTTTAAAAGACAGAGGTAAGAGTTCTACTTTGTTAAACTTCTTCACTATCAAAACGCTTCTCTCGTTTTATTTCGACTTTTCAAAGACAAACAGTTAATTTAGTGTTGGCTGAACGGTTCTGCTGCGAAACGTCATGTCACACAAGAAAAACAACGCGACTTTTGACATTTGTCCACATATACAGGGGAATTTTAATTTTCGCGCCATTGTCAGGCGCTTCTTGTTTCAAAGCCTTTTTTACAACATGAGAGGTAGTTTGTTGTTCAGGTTTTAGTTGTGAAAAAACCCAAATGCTAGGCTTGTCTCGAGAACTCCTAATAATATCGGTCTCTCGACCCGACAAATCTTGAACAGAGGAAAAGAATCTTTGTTTGACACAAAGTTAGGTCATTCTACGCTCTCTCTGCCAAACTTTGACTCGTTTAGTCCAGGCGGACAGATAAAACTTAAGATGAAACCATGCAGTTTGAGGAGCCGCAAACAACAAAGTTTAAGGAAAACAAATTCACATATATTCGCGCTGTCTCGAAAAACCTTCTGCAACAACAATTGCAGGAAAGCCACCACTCGAAACGATGGAACGAAAGACATCAATAAATCTTGGGAAAGAGCCACTCTTTATTAAAATTCGATTCTGGCTAAAAATGACTTAACAAAAAGAGGCCGGAAACTAATATCAGTACTGTCACAGCAGCCAGTTGAATTTAGCTGGTGGTAAGTCCTGCACTCTCTTATATTCAAAACTAAGTTCGTAATATTCGAAACAATAATCGATCTGATGCCCGAATTTTGTCTTATTTGTGCGACAGGCACATTAGAATTTGACAGGTTTCATACACTGTGTACAGCCTAGTACCCAGGCCTTCTCCTCCTGCTCACTCGACTTGGTACAAAATGTCATTCGGTGACGTCACGACATTTCGCGTAAAGTCGAGTGAGCGTGAAAGAACGGCGAGATACTAAGCTGAATTGTTAATAGGACGTTTGCACGATAGCGACACTTGACTACAACTACCAGAATTCATTTCGTTTCTCCCTTCTTATTAAAATTTTGTAACCCCAGTGAGGTTTAGATAACAATGACCCTAATTTGCATCTGAAAACAACAAACTGAAGGATTCTGTTAGTTGTAGTCAAATGACGCTATCGTGCAAATGTCCTATTTGTGCGGATTTCGAAGAACGAAACGCTAATGGTACTACTCGGGAGCGGAGGTCCCTATTGATTGTGTCGCCGGGGAAATAGTGCAGTTTGGAGAAGCGACAGTTATTATGAGGACACAATATTTGGGCTTATTTGAAGGAGTTAGAGTAAGTGCGAAAACATCGTGGAGAGACCGGGCCGATACTCCAGTAATGATTCGCTTCTAATAAGCGCCGCCTTCCGCCCTACCTTCCACCTTGAGTGTCGTTTTTTTAACTATTAAACGTCCCTATTGAAATAAGCGCCCCCTTCCAATAAGCAAGGATATTGCGAAAGTGGCACTGATGATATTGACATAGAATCCACTGATTGGACAAGTCAATTATGTAGTTTTTTTCTTATCTGAAAGTTGAAGATATTGACTTGGAATAGACAAGCAAATGCTATTCTGACTATGCGAACCCGCATCGGCTCCGTTGTTGTGACCGATGTTTAGGTCAAAAAAGTTAAAGAAAAAGAAATAAGCGTCCCGTCCGCAATAAGCTCCCTTTCTCCAATAATCGACTTTCCTGATCTACCAAACATAAATAAGCGCCCCGTGCGCCACAATAAATCATTAGGTAGTTGCTCAATTCGATGCGATAGGCGTGCAATAATTTCTGATATTGACTCATGTTGTCGATTATGATATTGATATTGATATTGATATTAAGATGTCATTGGTGTAGGCTGCTTTGAAAAGACATGAAAGCAGGTAAGAAAATGATTTGATGAAGTAATACAGTGAAGTGCTTCTTATTGGAAAAGAAGTACTAAAAAACACGGCGTGGAATATGCACGCAAGTTTCAAAGTGATGATTTGAGCGGTGCTCAGAAATCAGAGAAACAGCGATATTTGGCAGAATCACTGTGTTGATAAGCTTATTGTACGTTGAAAAGGGATTTTCTCAAGGTGCTGTTTGTATACAGCTATTTCAATTGACATCGTTGGTTTCAATTTTAAGGTCTCGGGCTAACGCTATAAGACTGAAAAGTAGTATTGGTAGCTGTAAAACTTAGTGATTCGGCGGTAACTTCACGGTTGTCGCTGCCAGTCGCTGCCATAGGATGGGTAAAAGTGCCATAACCACGTCTTTCTTTGTGAGTTATTTTCTGTAGGGGCGAGCCATAGCTAAGTTTAGGAAATTTATAAATGAATTACCCGATAAATTTGTGGTCTTATCGCGTAGGGTTTCCGACAACGTTAATTGAAACAGCTGTAGAGCACAAACACACGACCGAACAATGAACAAACGCGATCGACAGTTCGTCTTTAACGAACGAGAACTCATGTCAAGGGCACTGAAAACCGTTGGAAGGAAAAGAGAAATATTTGATGCAGAAATTATCCTGAGACCCCCTGTTGTTAGCTCAAGGCAAGGCAGCGACGTGTGTCGAGTGTCAGTGCAAAATATTATTTTGGAGGTAAGTGTTTGTTAAATAATGTAAGTTATAAACTTTTAAGCTTAAGCTTGGGACTACAAGCTCTGCAATGAAAAAATGCATTAATTAAGGTACCTAAAATAGCCATCTTTAACCTGGGGCACATAATTGCTGATGATCTTATCTCGAAATGGATGATGTTTGAATCAAAGCCCCCACTTCCCCCCCCCCCCCCTCTTTTCCCACCCATGCCCCCTTTTCCCATTATACTCAGCCATACCTCCAGGTTATTTTCTTAGGTTTCAGATACTTCAATTGGTGTAAATTGCTATGGGTTTTGATTTTGGGGGAGGAAGGATATAAGGGACACTTTCACCTGTGGTACTTATAACAGGTGAAAATTTGAGATACTCAACCTCGTTCCCAGGGTCTCGACTCTGGGAAAGAAAGTAGTGAGATACTTTGTCTTGCACTATAAATATAGTATTCTAATCTTTGTTTTCTCTAAATTGTAATGGAAACTGGAGTTTATGTGATACATGTTAAGACATCAGGAGCTTACGCAACGTCCCGTACCGACCACCTCACCCGGGGGGTTACTTCCCGAAGATTTGGGTGGGGGTGTGCGGCGCGCTTCTGCTTCCTCAGTTTTTAGGAGAAGAAAATTAATTTTAAAAAATAGCTTCCTCTTAGAACCATACCAGACTCCATATCCGAGCGCACAAACCTTACCCTATTTCAGTTCAAAATGGTCAAAATCTATACCCTATTTTAGACCAGAAAGGCTCAAAAACTATACCCTTTGGCGCCGCACATACCCATATAGCTTATGTAAGGGAGTACCCCCCCCCGGCTACCTAAAAGAACTATGGATATTGATCGTTATGACATCATTAAACTCAAGACTGTTACAAACGTATCTCAAGAAATGCAACAAGCAATCTCTATCTTGCGGTCCTTGCTGGCATAGTTGATTTATCGCGATGGACTACCCACAAACAAAACTTATTTTTGAAGGCTATGCGCTCAATCGTTCAGGAAAAGGAAAAAAATCTAAACAACCCGAATATAAATTCGACAGTTTTGTAGTAGTAACCAGCTTGAAGGTTTCAAGCTGTTATTTGATTAAAATTGTAATGCTCTGTATTTAAATCAAGGTACGCCTTACAGTACATATCCCTCGTCAAAGTGGCTCGATTTGTCGGGCAAAAATAATAATAATAATAATAATAATAATAATAATAATCGAGCAATAAATACAAAATTCCAAATGCTTCCCATGACTAAACGTCGCTATCACGTCAAAAAATAAGCTGCTAAATAAGGGTACGAGCAGACTCTCTTTCTTCTCAAGGGTGGTCGAGCGAAAAGAACTCGCGAGCGAGCGCGAAAATCACCCTGCCGCGTGGAAACGCGACGCGGGTTTTGTGAGTCGCTTTCAGCCTCGCCACGTGCGGGTCACGTTTTCACGCGACAGCTGATTTTCGCACTTACTCACGTGATCCTTTCGCTCGCCTATCCCTGAGGGCGGCAAATCACAGAGCGCTTCAGTGACATCATCTTGTTCCTATTCTCGCTGTTTTCATGTGAAGGAGGAGAGGTTTGCTTTTGGAGAATGCATTTTCAAGGACATGACGCGTGTTCAAAGTAGATTTTGCAAATGCTTTCGGTAACTAGCCTCCCACGCAGACGCTCTTAGGCTTCGTCACGAGTTCCTCCCCGACGAGCATTCGTGGGGAACGAACGCGTAACGGAACCTACCTGCGTGGGAGGCTATTCGGTAACAAAATCAATAATTTTGGCAGGCGTCTGTCATTTGATTGCCTGTGGTGATAAACTAAATTGGCCGTGATGATTTCCAGTGAAAAGGCGCCATAATCCTCAAATAATGAAAACATTTCGAGTCTTGGACAAGATAACTGTAAAACGAGTGTAACCGTTGTTTTCCGGAATTTTCTAACTTCAACTTGTAACTAAAAAAATAAGAAAACATCGGAGAAAGTTCAGCGTGCCGTATTTAAATGCACGCCTTCCACCACTTCAGCGTAGGGATGGACCATTAGAAAAGTTATGGGCTGGAGGAGCGAAGTAGAAAAAATTTCTGCAGGGGAACATTGAGAGAAAAAAGATTGATACACAGCGAATAGCCCAGAAAAAATGTTTTTGCATGCGGAAAAAAATATTCCTGCAAGGGAAATGATAACGAAAAAAAATCGTGCAGCTCAAAAATTTCCCATCACCCCCTCCTCCCCCTCCTATTACTGTAATAATGGTCCGTGCCACAGCGGCATCTGTTTTCCGAGAGATCAATAACTGACAGTACGGATCAATAAGGGACAGTACTTAGCCTTTACAAAATAAAATTCTTCGTCCAATTATTACCATTAAAAACACCTTGTCTTTTCCAGTTGGGAAATATGCGAGAACTTAAAAATGAGTAAGCCAAGCTACGCCATTGTACACCAGGAGTCCCTTTTCACGTTCACAAACACAAAAACTTTAACGTGTCCATTTCCGGCTCTAGAGGGTGTTAGATAAATCAAAAGAAAAGCGAGTTTGACATGTAGAAAACTAGCAGCGCGCCGGCTCCCCCTCACGAGTTCAACGTTCCTCATACAACGAAAATACAGAAAACATGGGCTTAAAACAAAATAAAAATGCCATCATAGAATAATCTTTTCTTATCGAGTATTTAACTCCCTCCATTACTTTAAACGAGAAATCATCCCGGCGAACTGGACAACATATTTGTCAACGGATAGGTTGAAAAAGATTTAGATTCTACCGTAGAGAGTCTATCTTTTCGTCGGGGGTCGAAGGTCGAGGGTTCCACGTCGAGGGTCGATTGTACCATGTCGAGGGTCGAGGACATCCGATCTTTTTTGTACGTGGACATCGCCCCCAAAAAAAGCGAGTGGGGGAGGGGTGAGGTAGTGAATAGCACGTGGACGTCCCAGTTTGTTTTTAAACATGTCCACGTGCAATCCGTATCTTTAGAGTGGTTACCTTCGGTTTAAGTTTTCTTTTTTCATTAATTATATTTAATTATTTTAGGCAAATTCGGTTTAATTTTTCTTTCTTTAAAAAAACTGGGGAAAAAAAGTTACCCTCGACCCTCGACATGGAACCCTCGACCCTCGACCCTCGACCCTCGACCATCGACGAAAAGACAAACTCTACCATAGACTTTCGCGGACTTTGGGTGGTCTACGAAATTATTGTTCATTTATAGTGAACATTTTATAATATCCAAGGTCGCTTGCTGATGACTTTTGCAAAGCCATTTATTCATAGGTAATATTACGCTTTTGTAGACATTCATAAACACGATTACTTAAGAACGTTAATTGCAAAACATTATATCCAACAAATGACATTGTTACCGCAGAGATACCAGCATAGCATACGGACTAAAACCTCCTTAACTCGTATCTAAATTGCGTAATTTAGAAGACATTTTCAGCCCGTCCGCTTGCGTTCAGTTCACTGAATTAATTCAAAAATTCAACAGGATATGTAATATCAATCGAAAATGGAACAAAAAGGCATGTTACTCAAACTCAGTCAAGTGATTGCTCTGCTTAAATCCGCATTTGTTATACAGTTAAGATATATTTTAGCCCACAGACCTCCGCTTGTAACTCACCTTGGTTGTCGACATGTGTCGAGGGTTCCATTCGTCCGCTTGATCACTACTACGCGACTTTTCTTTTCAAAACACCTCTGAGCACTTTGCAATACGCTTCCGTCAATCATACCTTATATGGGAAGTGTGTGATGTTACCGCAATTGAATTGAGCTCGAAGGAATCAGGATGGCGCCAAATTATCCCGTACATTTGCGCTGGCGAGTCATATATTGACTAGTAAGAGGCTTTAGAGTCGTTGATGTTGCAAGAATACTTCACGTTTGGCAGATATTTGTAAAGAAATTTCGACATTTCTTCCTATGCGGCGGATGGTAAGCTTGCGTTTAAACTTGTGAATGAGCTAAACCGAAGTGTGAAGTAATAATTCTTGATTTTCTGACCTGAAAATAGCACACGACATGTTATTCACCAGGAGTATAATCTGGCAATATTCCGAAGTGTACGAGGACGAAATTCAGGAGTGGATAGAGTGTGCAACGGGAAAACGAATCATGATCGGCGTGCGATAAACCGATTCGTGAAGAAAATGGATTTGACAAGAAGAAAGGTACGTATGAATTGTTGCATTTTTTGGAAGGAACACTGCTAATTCTAATCACCTATCACCTCCGGAATGAATTGAAAAAAAAAAAAAAGCATAAGCTTATAATGGGCTATCTCTAAAACAGGGAACGGGGAATCGAGGAACGGGGAACGGGGAACGGGGAACGGGGAACGGGGAATGAGGAACGGGGAATCTCTAAAATAGGGAATATCTAAAACAGGGAATCTCTAAAATAGGGAATCTCTAAAATGGGGAATCTCTAAAATAGGGAATCTCTAAAATAGGGAATCTCTAAAATAGGGAATCTCTAAAACAGGGAATCTCTAAAATAGGGAATGTCTAAAACAGGGAATCTCTAAAATAGGGAATCTCTAAAATAGGGAATCTCTAAAACGGGGAATCTCTAAAATAGGGAATCTCTAAAACGGGGAATCTCTAAAATAGGGAATCTCTAAAATAGGGAATCTCTAAAACAGGGAATCTCTAAAATAGGGAATCTCTAAAACGGGGAATCTCTAAAATAGGGAATCTCTAAAATAGGGAATCTCTAAAATAGGGAATCTCTAAATCCACAAGCCCGAACTAAAATCTCATGTCTGTTTTTCTCTCTACCATAATTTGGAAAGGATAGATAACCCAAGGGGCCCTATAAACGCGTTGCGTGACCAACTCGTCACACATCCTTTTAATAAGGCACCGTAATTGCAGATTGAAGAGAGGTATCTTTTTCGGTGTAATAAAATTGAGTGAACTGAAATAAATCACATCCTGCTGATTGTGATACAATTTATTTTTGTGTGTTGACTGCCGATACTACTTGCAACGCTTCTTTAAGTCTTATTCCACGCTCCAGTTTCTCATTACTGTCACCTGTATTTTGATTGAACTGGTTAGCATTTGTATTACAATAAGAAGACACTGCACAGCTAAGTCGCGGAAACGCACACAGGAACGTTGTTGGCCAGATTCCATCCCCACTTTCCTGTTTACCTTTCAAATAAAGAGTTTATGTTTGCTACACGTAGAAGAGAGTCAGAACACCTCGACTTCTTATTCTGAACAGTGCGTAAGGTATTTGATACAAACTGACGGACCAGTGAGGAAACCGAAACTAAATAGGATCCAAACCCACCAATGGCAGTTCACGTTTGTAATGGGAATTCTTTGGATAATTTTTTCATGGCCAATCAAAGAAAACGTAATGATAACTTTGTACAAGTGGCATCGGAACGGCGCGCAGCACTGTAACAGAAAAGCGCTGCTTCGATTGCGAATTGCCGAGTCGACCAAGCCGTGTTCCACCGTGGAAAGGTAAGCAAACATCACCACCCGTGATACCCTGCTAACAGAGACGAAATACGAGAGACGCGAACATCATCGTACATGTTAAGAAAACTTTCCAGAAAGAAACACTCTGCTAGCAGGGTATACCTATAAACTGTAAAATGTTAAGCACGTTTTCGAATTCTCGTATGAACGGTAACAATACCTATGTTATATTATTTTACTGTAAGCAAAAGAAAAAATGTACAACAGCCTCATTTTACCAATAACTAATAAAGGAGCCATTTACGCTGGCTTTGCGCCTCGAGCCAACAACATGTGACTGTGATGTCGTGACCTTTTACGTCTCGACTGTGATGGCGTGATTTTTGACATCTTGAGCCAAAAACATGTTGCGTTTTGAGAGGTGACTGTTATTGTCTAGACTTGTTCCAGATATACCTTATTTTTACTTATTTTCGCGCGTCTTAATTTTAGCGAATTGAAAAAAAAATTGAGAAATTAAAGGCCAGCACAAAAAATCCTCTCAAAATTTACACACGCAGAATGTAATACACTCGTGAGAAATTTACGTAATCAAACATATGAATCAATAAATATAAGAGCGATTTTCGTTTGACCTTGAAAAAGTGTTTCCGTAAGCGTTCGTTATTTGTTTCATCAGCCACTAGTTAAAAATGTGAAAACAAGACCTCTTTCCTTTACCGCTGAAGCGAACCCTAATATGGGTAAGCATTGTTCCATTGTGCAATCGTATTGCTGAATACAGAGGTACATGAAAGCTCTTTACTAGGTGGAAAATGCTTGATGTTCGCTAAACCAACCAAAAGCCGTGTGCGTTTGTGTCTGTTCCCTAAACCAATTAAATTAAATTGCCATTGTTTGATTCCTTTGTTGTTTGTTCGCATGTAGTTACTTCAAGGTCAAACGAAAATCGCTCTTACATTTATTGATTCATATGTTTGATTATGTAAATTTCTCACGAGTGTATTACATTCTGCGTGTGTAAATTTTGAGAGGATTTTTTGTGCTGGCCTTTAATTTCTCAATTTTTTTTCAATTCGCTAAAATTAAGACGCGCGAAAATTAGTAAAAATAAGGCATATCTGGAACAAGTCTAGACAATAACAGTCACCGCTCAAAACGCAACATGTTTTTGGCTCAAGATGTCAAAAGTCACGCCATCACAGTCGAGACGTAAAAGGTCACGACATCACAGTCACATGTTGTTGGCTCGAGGCGCAAAGCCAGCGTAAATGGCTCCTTTATTAGTTATTGGTAAAATGAGGCTGTTGTACATTTTTTCGTTTGCTTACAGTAAAATAATATAACATAGGTATTGTTACCGTTCATATGAGAATTCGAAAACGTGCTTAACAGTTTACAGTTTATAGGTATACCCTGCTAGCAGAGTGTTTCTTTCTGGAAAGTTTTCTTAGCATGTATGATGATTTTCGCGTCTCTCGTATTTCGCTTAGTTCTTTTGTTTATCGTGAATACAAAACGAAAAGTCTCTGTTAGCAGGGTATCACGGGTGGTGATGTTTGCTTACCTTTCCACGGTGGAACACGGCTTGGTCGACTCGGCAATTCGCAATCGAAGCAGCGCTTTTCTGTTACAGTGCTGCGCGCCGTTCCGATGCCACTTGTACAAAGTTATCGTTACGTTTTCTTTGATTGGCCATGAAAAATTATCCAAAGAATTCCCATTACAAACGTGAACTGCCATTGGTGGGTTTGGATCCTATTTAGTTTCGGTTTCCTCACGGGTCCCTCAGTTTGCATCAAATACCTTACGAACTGTTCAGAATGAGAAGTCGAGGTGTTCTGACTCTCTTCTACGTGAAGCAAACATAAACTCTTTATTTGAAAGGTAAACAGGAAAGTGGGGATGGAATCTGGCCAACAACGTTCCTGTGTGCGTTTCCGCGACTTAGCTGTGCAGTGTCTTCTTATTGTAATACAAATGCTAACCAGTTCAATCAAAATACAGGTGACAGTAATGAGAAACTGGAGCGTGGAATAAGACTTAAAGAAGCGTTGCAAGTAGTATCGGCAGTCAACACACAAAAATAAATTGTATCACAATCAGCAGGATGTGATTTATTTCAGTTCACTCAATTTTATTACACCGAAAAAGATACCTCTCTTCAATCTGCAATTACGGTGCCTTATTAAAGGGATGTGTGACGAGTTGGTCACGTAACGCGTTTATAGGGTCCCTTGGGTTATCTATCCTTTCCAAATTATGGTAGAGAGAAAAACAGACATGAGATTTTAGTTCGGGCTTGTGGATTTAGAGATTCCCTATTTTAGAGATTCCCCGTTTTAGAGATTCCCCATTTTAGAGATTCCCTATTTTAGAGATTCCCCATTTTAGAGATTCCCCGTTTTAGAGATTCCCTATTTTAGAGATTCCCTATTTTAGAGATTCCCCGTTTTAGAGATTCCCCGTTTTAGAGATTCCCTATTTTAGAGATTCCCTATTTTAGAGATTCCCTATTTTAGAGATTCCCCGTTTTAGAGATTCCCTATTTTAGAGATTCCCTATTTTAGAGATTCCCCGTTTTAGAGATTCCCCGTTTTAGAGATTCCCTATTTTAGAGATTCCCTATTTTAGAGATTCCCTATTTTAGAGATTCCCCGTTTTAGAGATTCCCTATTTTAGAGATTCCCTATTTTAGAGATTCCCCGTTTTAGAGATTCCCCGTTTTAGAGATTCCCTATTTTAGAGATTCCCTATTTTAGAGATTCCCTGTTTTAGAGATTCCCCGTTTTAGAGATTCCCAATTTTAGAGATTCCCTATTTTAGAGATTCCCTATTTTAGAGATTCCCCGTTTTAGAGATTCCCTATTTTAGAGATTCCCTATTTTAGAGATTCCCCGTTTTAGAGATTCCCTATTTTAGAGATTCCCTATTTTAGAGATTCCCCGTTTTAGAGATTCCCTATTTTAGAGATTCCCCGTTTTAGAGATTCCCTATTTTAGAGATTCCCTATTTTAGAGATTCCCTGTTTTAGAGATTCCCCGTTTTAGAGATTCCCAATTTTAGAGATTCCCTATTTTAGAGATTCCCTATTTTAGAGATTCCCCGTTTTAGAGATTCCCTATTTTAGAGATTCCCTATTTTAGAGATTCCCCGTTTTAGAGATTCCCTATTTTAGAGATTCCCTATTTTAGAGATTCCCCGTTTTAGAGATTCCCTATTTTAGAGATTCCCCGTTTTAGAGATTCCCTATTTTAGAGATTCCCCATTTTAGAGATTCCCCGTTTCAGAGATTCCCTATTTTAGAGATTCCCCGTTTTAGAGATTCCCTATTTTAGAGATTCCCCGTTTTAGAGATTCCCCGTTTTAGAGATTCCCTATTTTAGAGATTCCCTGTTTTAGAGATTCCCCGTTTTAGAGATTCCCCATTTTAGAGATTCCCTATTTTAGAGATTCCCTATTTTAGAGATTCCCCGTTTTAGAGATTCCCTATTTTAGAGATTCCCTATTTTAGAGATTCCCTATTTTAGAGATTCCCTATTTTAGAGATTCCCCGTTTTAGAGATTCCCTATTTTAGAGATTCCCTATTTTAGAGATTCCCCGCTTTAGAGATTCCCTATTTTAGAGATTCCCCGTTTTAGAGATTCCCTATTTTAGAGATTCCTCGTTTTAGAGATTCCCTATTTTAGAGATTCCCCATTTTAGAGATTCCCTATTTTAGAGATTCCCTGTTTTAGATATTCCCTATTTTAGAGATTCCTTGTTTTAGATATTCCCTATTTTAGAGATTCCCCGTTCCCCATTCCCCGTTCCCCGTTCCCCGTTCCCCGTTCCCCGTTCCCCGTTCCCCCTTCCCCGTTCCCCGTTCCCCGTTCCCCGTTCCCCGTTCCCCGTTCCTCGATTCCCCGTTCCCTATTTTAGAGATAGCCGTAAACATATAACGCTCTGACATGATAGGGAAATTGTTATTTCTACAAGCGGGAACGGGGAATCGAGGAAAATATTTAAGCGTACTTTCAAGTTTACTTCTTCTTTATAACTCAAGACGATTGCCAAAGAACGTGATGAGCGAAACAGGACGATGTATTGTCGAAGGATCGCTGAATTTCACCGAGAACAGTTGCTATTTATAGATGAGTCTGAGAAGTTCTGATTCATTCAGTGAGCTATAATGAAGAAGTAAACATGAAACTGTGCTTAACTATTTTCCTTGATATTTCCCCGTTCCTGCTTTTATAAATAACGATTTTTGAGATTTTTCTCGCTATCATGTCACAGCGTTAAACATTCACGTAGAACAATAAACGTTATAAAGCGCTTATGCTTTGTTTTTACAAAAACAATCCAACAAGTCATACGTACGTTTCTTCAGCTTTCTTCTCGTCAAACCCATTTTCTTCACGAATCGCTTGATCGCACGCCGATCATGATTCGTTTTCCCGTTGCATACTCTATCCACTCCTGAATTTCGTCCTCGTACACTTCGCGATATTGCCAGATTATACTCGTGGTGAATAACATGTCATGTGCTATTTTCAGGTCAGAAAAGCTAGAATTTTTACTTCACACTTCGGTTTAGCTTATTCACGAAATTAAACGCAAGCTTACCATCCGCCGCATAGGATAATCCACCGAGCGGGTATTTAATTCTGAAAAAATGTCGAAATTTCTTTACAAATATCTGCCAAACGTGAAGTATTCTTGCAACATCAACGACTCTAAAGCCTCTTACTAGTCAATATATGACTCGCCAGCGCAAATTTACGGGATAATTTGGCGCCATCTTTATTCCTTCGAGCTCAATTCAATTGCGGTAACATCACACACTTCCCATATAAGGTATGATTGACGGAAGCGTATTGCAAAGTGCTCAGAAGTGTTTTGAAAAGAAAAGTCGCGTAGTAGTGAAAATAGTGGTAAATGCCTCTGTAGAAACAAAAATCATTGGAAGAAGGTGATTATGATTGCGCACTAAAGCAACAAATAAATGAAGACAAACTACTTACCCAATCACTGCAAAAAAAGCTGCACATGAGCATCCACTCTGTGAGCTGTTTAAGCGCGTGCCGTGGTATTTTCCAATTTACCAGAGAAAAATGCACGATCTGTTTTTGCTTATAAAATGACAGCAGAATTAAAGAAAATCATAACACCGCAGAGAACCTGATATGGCCATTCCGGTGTCAGGCATGCTTTTGCCTGTGAGCAAAAACAATAGCTTTGTTTGCCGAGTGCGAGTCGAGCCTAGTGCGAGAAGCGAGCTGCGCGCGAGACGGGATGACCACACCTTTTTCTAAGATACCCACAGGTAGCCCAATCTCACTATCTGAGGCTTTCAAGCACAGTAATCGAACTCTCTTGGCCTGTGCCATATGAGAATGTGTATAGGAAATATTACCAGCGCGTAAAATGAGCTAAATGTGAAATAACATGGCTTTTATACAACTTACTTTTCTTGTTGTCTTGCATTTCCACTGTATTTACCTTGTTTGTTGTCTCGTGAGAGTAGTTAACTGGTTAAATCGCCTTTCTCAAGGGTTCACGTTTCCAGCCTGGGCACTACACGGTTATAAGGGTTTGTATGGAAAATATTACTTGCGCTAAAATACGCTAAATGTAAAATAACCAGCTTCTCTTTTGAACTCACTATGGCTTATTCTTGTGTTTGTCAGTGCTTTTGCTGCGGTTTAGGCCTCGAAGGGATAATAAAACGCCTTTTTTAGCGAATCACTTAAGTTCCCCGAGAAACGAAGAGAGAAGCTTCGGTAGGACTCGCTAAAAAAGGCGTTTTATTTAATTCCTTCGAGTCCTAAACCGCAGCAAAGACAATGAAAAACATAAGACATAGGTAAGTTCAAAAGAGGTTATGTTACATCTTTAGCGCAAGTAAAACCCTCCATATAATCGTGTAGTGCTCGGGCTGGAAAGGTAACCCCCTGAGAAAGGGGCTTAATTATTTCTTGCGAGGCCATAAACGCGATAAAAACAGTGGAAATGCAAGAAAAAGAGAATAGTGAGTGATATAAACTCAATTTTATTTTGCATTTAGCTCACTTTAAGTTCTGGCAATGTTTTTCATACAAACTCTCATATGACACAGGCCAAGGACCTTAGCTTGGGCCAGCTGTGGGACAACAGGACTCTCCTTATTGACAGGACCACAGGGATACTCTTCTTTCCCACCTGTATTGCAATTTATTTGTAGTGAATCAGCATAAACATAGAGTAAAGAAAATAACCAGCCACAGCACCCGTTTTACCGGCTCTTTTTTGACCCGATGAAGGAAAGACGAACAAAAGCAGAAAATATCGGACAGGAACTTTTGTTTTTGGCCATCTTAGCTTAAGAAGAAACAAAAAGCAAACCGCGGTGATAAACATAAGGAAATAATATATAGATTTAGCCAAGCCTAAAAGCGGAGCCGCGAAGGAATAAACCGGTGTTCGTTTCTCAAAAATAGTCCTGAAACTTTTCGGTCTGAAATGTATTTCGGGGCTTTTTTTGGCTCGTTCGCTTTCGAAAAGTGTTTCTCAAAAAGCCTGAAAGTGTTCCGAATTGTCCTCCAATATTTTGGGGATCTTTTCTGTAAAACCAAGCTCGAAAGGTCATTCTAGAGGCTGAGCACAGCTTGATTATTTTACTCACAAGCCGTCTTGCTTGGTGTTTGCAATGTTTCCATATCCTGTCATTAACTGTCCAGGCTTGTCAAATCTCCTTGGATTATTGGCTGTTCGCTTGAATGAACTTGAAACGGCGCTCATTTACAAAAACAAAACAAAAATTATTCGATCGTTTAAATGGGTTATTTTCATCGCGTTCGGATGTTAACGAATAACATGAACTGCCACTAAATAAAAATATTAGTGTGGTCAAAAATTTATACTGACATTTCACCGGCATTTTACTGGGATTACCCGAAAGAAAGGATCTGGGGAGCTTCGAAGCACTTGTAATAAACTTATCGAAGAAATGTTTTAGCAGCCGCGAAAAGATTCAAGCACTTTGAGGAACACATATTACTTACCGGATAAAATAGCTTTAAACTCAAAACTGCTTCGCTTATAGTCACTTAAGTAACCCTTATATTTCGTTCTCTAACTTGAGACCATCGAGATTGAAAACAAACAAACAAACACCGTCCAAACATTCTTAACTCTGTGGCATAAGTTTTGCGGCTGCAAATTGTCTGAAATTCGAGCGCTTTTAAAAATGCACAGAACTGTTTTTGGAAGCTTTTCGGATATAATAGGTTAAAAACGATCACTGTTTCGCTTACAGTTTTTCAAATAGCTGTTATATTTCGTTCTCTAACTAGAGACCATCAAGATTCAAAACAAAGAAACACCAAACACGCTTTAATTAAATTATGCCGGCATAAGTTTTGCGGATGCGAAGTAAACCTGTATAAAGTTAGGCGCTTTGAGGAACTTAACGCACAAAACTGTTTTCGGAAGCTTTTGGGATAAAATAGCTTTAAGCCGACAACTGCTTCGCTTAAAAGATTATTACTATTGAAAACTTCTAGGACAAGAAAATCGACAGTTGCACAAAGAGGTGGACCGGACAGTCAAATTTGAAAGCAAAGCTTGTGCAGTTGTCTTGCGGCTGTGCTTAGACCTACTGTTATGAATAAACAAACGCAAAATAATGGACAGAGAAATCATTTTTGAAAAAAGTTTATTCGAAAACCCGTAAGTTTATACTTAAATGCAATTCGTGTTACACTTCCAAAATCGTAGGTCGGTCCACGCGAGTGAAGTCGGCTGAGCATGGCAAAATATTCAAGAATCTATCACAAATCTGAGCGCGTTTTCTAATAATTCTTTAAAGTCAAAAGTAAATGACAAATTTCTAATGGCAAAAATCAAATTTCCATTTCAAAACATAATTTCTTTCACCGTAATACTCGAAATCATGTACCTTAGACCCTTTAAATACTTCACTTACTCAGTTGTGTTTCAAAACAAGGCAAGCTCTCCGCCGTGAAGAAAACAAAGCGATGAAGTCCTTTGAAGGCAGCTTTCGTAACTTGAACTTTTCTCCTTCTACCAGTAATCTTTTGAACCTTTTCTTTCCTTTTTCTTTCCATTTATAGATATTAGATGTTTTTTTGTCAAGTATAAAACTTCAGTACTCTCGAGCAATCGTTAAATGCTAAAGAAGCGCTTTTAAAGAAACCTCTTTTTCAAAAGCGACGATGGTCATGCGATTTCCCGCCAAGAAAAACGCCGGTTGCCCAAAAGCACCGTGCAATTTCCCGCCAAGAAAAGATGGCATTCTCTACCCCCGTCGGGTTGTCTTGGGACTCCCCTCCCTCCCCCACAGAGTCTGTGCGGACGGACGGACGGACGGACGGTTGTACGGACGTACGGACGTACAGACGGTCACGTGACTATTACGTCACAACCAAAATTTCTCGGATTGATAGGTTACCAAATTTCCTTAGCAATGGAGCTCCGGTGGCGGGCTTTGCACGCAGGCTCCGCTATAAACGCATTTCTGGAAAGAAAAAAGGCTTTATCTTGACGTTTCGTATGTTCCAACATACATCTTCAAAAGTAGTAAACCGCTGAATAACAACAGAAATTTGAGCGTATAAGAAGTAACTAATTATAGAAACAAAAGATAACAAATAGTAAAAAATTTTGCACATGAAAGGAAAAGCAATAATTTTATAATAGAAACGAGCACGCCTCCATATCGTAACCCTTTGGAGTAAAGAAACACTCAAGATCTTTATCTTTTATGACCGGCTTAAAAGAAAATTAATTTAGAAATCCGATCCGGCTTTTGGGATGACGAATATACTTCTAACACTTAGAAACTCTAAAACACGAGACCGTGTATAGTGTAGAGACAGTGCGCTTGAAAGAAAGAGTTCGCCTAGAGATAAACGCAGGCTCCCCCGGAAAATTTTGAAATTGTGTACTCCGGGAATGCGATTTTCAGCATTCTGAGGGGCAAGTCAAAGTGGTTTAATTGCTGTATATTCAAGTCAATTTTTTGCGTCAAAAAGAACAACTATGCTGATAACGTAGATAATGACGGAGATCCTGAAAATCGGTCAATTTGTTACTGCGAGCGACTTAGGTAATTGACCGAGACCGTAAATGAAGCTTCACATTCGGACAGATAAACCAGAAAAAAAATCTGATCGTCAGCTCTCAGTCTCAGTTTATTGGTCAAATACGCAATTTTCTGACGTTGCTATCTATAGAATAGATATCTATAGAATTGCTATCTATAGAATATTATATCTATCTATAGTCCTTATCGTCTCGCTGACGTATTTTGCCGGTTCAGTTGAGTCGCTTGTCGGTGCTTAGAAAGTCCCATGTCGCGAGTTTTTAGGGCCGTGTCGCTTGTCGCTTTTACCCCTTGGAAGGCCTCAGTGATTGCTACTCGTAATGGTTTGAAGTGCTCCGTTTTCCTGTCATGCAATCTCCGTTTAGTTTTAGCTATGCAGAACTCCTGGCAGTCCCAACAGCATTTTGTTTCTTTTTATCGGGTAGGACATAGGACACTTAATTAACGTGAAAATATACTTAGCCATACGGCTAGTTTACAGATATCCTACGACTAATGTTAATTGGATGCTGTTGTACGGTACACTGATGACCACAGGGACAGGTGATGAGCTCCTGACAGGGATGATTCTTACCCCCCCCCCCCCAGCACCTACCTTCTCTGTTTAACTTGTATTGTTGTAATTGTATTGTATTGTTGCATTGTTTTGCTGTAATGGCAAGAAATAAAAATTTGCAAAAAAAAAAAAAAAAAAAAAAAACCTACCTTCTCCCCACCCCCCCCCCCCTATAACCGGGCAATGCTGATGATGTCCTAACAAGGACGAAACAGCTGTCCATGGCTGCCAAATTCTCCACCTTAGACCTTAGAGCTCTTCTCTTTTTGCGTATGGCCAAGGGACTGCGCGGCCAAAAAACCGAAGGCTCTGGAGTCAAGAGTGGAGGCTGCCACATTCTCGACTCCAGAGCCTTCAATTTTGTGGCAGCGCCACTGCCCGGGTGATATGGCTGTGCGCATGTGTAAGGTACTGCCCATACCGCGGAGTTGTGTTGAGTGGCCATTGCTTTCTATGAACAAGTGATAATAACTATCTATACAACCTTTCACGATTGAAGTATCGTGACACAGTTACCTCTAATTTCAGTGCTTCGTATTGCGTGGTAATGCCGTTTCAAATGCTGGCTTGTGATTGGTTGGAAAAATTAGCACCGCACACAAAGTCAGACTACGGATTTGGCATTTTTATGCGCGCGGATTGCGGATTTTAATGATAAATTAAGCGGATTCGCAGATTTGAAAAATACCGTGGATCGCGGATCAGCTGAAAATTTTGGCCCGGATTCCGGACTCTGTATGTTTAGAAGTTCGGATTGTGGATCGGATCATTAATTTTCGGTCGGTCTTGGTCAATATTTTGGTCTTTTGTCGACTATTTATTTCAGTTTCAATTTTTTTCTCGGCATAAAATTTTCTGGAACCACATCCGCTGGACCATTACGGTAGATTTACAAATCGATCGGGGACTCGATAAACTGAATGCAACTTGCATTTTTGCCCCCTCATATTGAATGCTAGGATTAATTAACTGCGACTCAAACTATTAGCAAATGGAACACTATTTCTAAGCCGGAAAACAAATGCAGTCTTTTTTGGCACGTGGAAAGGTCAGAAAGCCCATGACTAGATTGTAGTAGCAATTTTAACGAGAGCAAAATCTAATTGTAATAAAAAAGTTGAAGATCATGGACTGAGGAGTTCCAAGATGATACCATGGAAAATACTTGCCGGTGAATCTTAAAGAAAAGTTGAGTACTGCCTACTTTAAAACGTGCTGTAAGCTAGAAGATTGGCCAAAGTGATGAAACTAACTAAAAGATATCACAAAATCTTTACACGCCATACCAGATACTTGCATTCCAAATTATCGGAAATCATAACACTTTCAATTTGGTTATACTTTATGCTCGCAGATTATTTGATAATGCAAAGCTGAATTGTGCGGTGAAACATACCAATGTCCAACTTTTTTTATGCTAGAATTTACGAAGCTATTGCGAAAACGTCTGAATACCTAAGTCCCGAAGAAATTGCCATTGCAGAACAACTTGTGAAAGTATTTACTAATTCATTTTGTAATGCTATAATGCTACTTTCTAAAACACCAGCAAAACAGAAAACGTCGGGCAAAATCTAAATACTGTAGAAGAAAAAGAAAACAAATATATATATATATATATATCAATATGCAGTATATTTAAACCACGGAAAGTTTTTAAGTCATGCGGATCCGTATTTGAACGAAAATAACGTCGGATCGACGGATCGGGTCAAAAGTAGCACGGATTGGCGGATTTGCATACCCCTATTCACCCCCCCCCCCCTCTTTTAAAAAACGTTTCGTCAAAGAACTGGCGGCAAAATTCCAGTTTTTGTCCAGTAACGTAGATCGAAAAACCTTTATTATACTGTCATTCGTTTCTGCTTGCTGTGTGTTATTGCCCTATTTATTTAAAACTAGTTTTCAGCTTGTATTTCGAGATGCGTGATAATGTAGCCTGGAAAAGGAATTGTTTTTCACATAGCCTGTTCCTGGCATTTAGTTAGTGGCGCCCAAACGAAAAAATATTGAGAGCGGAGACAGAAAAAAACACGATAAGGGACTGGACTCCCTAGTCTCTTATCGATTTTTTCCGCTCTAAATATTTTTCGATTGCGCGCCACTAACTGAACGCCTGAAACAGACCAGTTTTCACATTATTCTATTGTTTTGTCGATATCCGTCGTTTGAACCAATGTTGTTGATGAACCTTCTGCAAAATACCAAAACTGGTTTGGTGTGCAACTGTGGCGCTAACAATTCTTTACATTAAATTCTATTTCGATCAACAGCAGTTAATCCACAGGTTCCATTGTGTTCTGAAAAAAAAGAGGCATTGATTGCGATACATATCCAATTAGATTTTGAGACTGCACTGTTGTTTACCACTTACAGGGGGGAACCTGTTGGTCTACGGTTTGTGCAAATGGTCAGCAAAACCTCCTGAATGGGAAATTCCGTTCGACTTAGCATGTACCATTTGTGAAATTCACTCTTGTCTGGACCTAGTTTGGCTATTGGCGTGGGACCTGGAACTAGTAGAAAAAAGTAAATGGAACACAATTTTCCGTTTGGATATTCCTGCTGGGAATTTTGGACTATCCCTGAAGACGTGACGTTTATACTGGAAATTTTTTCGGTCGGGCAAACCAAAATGGCCTTACTATTTACTGTCGAACCGAAATTTCCGGATTGTTTTGGATTATTGCTTAATAATTTTCGACTATATTCCGCTTTCTAACTCCACCCAATAGGGAATGCATTTTCTACCAACTAGCCGTCGTTACAAAGCTATAATGTCATTTTTTTTAAAAATCCAATTTAGTTTATGGCTAGGGATATAGAGATACAAGGCAGGTTTTCAACTGACCTTCATTTGACTGCATTTTATGAGAAAATTATTAACTTTAATGGATAGTATAAAGTTGTTTACCATTTACCCCAAAAATCCTCAAATTTCGGTTGCAATGTAAATGGGAAAACCACTTTCTGTTTCCCAAACAGAAAATTTCCGGAGAAAACGGGATTTTTTTGAAAGGAAGTCCAAAATTCCCAAACGGAAAATTGTGTTCCATTTGCGTTTTTTCTACCAGTTCCAGACTTTCCGCCAATGTTCAAACCAGTTCCAGACTCCTTCTGTAAAGGGAGTGAAATGTTCTAATGGTACACGCCAATCTCAAAGGGAATTTCTCATTCGGGAGGTGTTGCTTCCCATTTGCACAAACCGTGGACCAACCGGTTTCCCCCTGCAAATGGTAAACAACCGAAAATAAAGACAGCTGTACCTCGAATTGCTTTGTCAACTACAACATGTTAGAGTGATTGCACAAAACTTATAAAATGAAATATAAGTATATAGCGATATACTTCATGTCTACAAACATTCTTGTTGTTATCTAAATAGGACAACCATCAAATGGGAGAACTCCTTGTTTCAATAAGTGGTATCAAAAGTTTACGTAAAGCGAGCCATCTCAGTCTGTAAAAGTGACTGTTTCGAACGGTCTGAAATCTAGCATTAACTATTGAGTGAATCTAATATAGGGGACCTTAGGGTGCGATAACAGTCTCAAAACTGGTTCATTATCATAAAAGAATCTCACATCCAACACAGCTCAACTCTCTGTACGTAAGCTTTCGTCCGTTGCATGATGGTATATCCAGTAATTTAGTCATCTGTATGGCTGTCTCCCTGAGATGATTCCCTTTACAAAAATGTTCATATAGACTTAGTCACCATTTGGACGCCGTTGAGTGGGGAAGGCAAAAGCGTGAACAAACGGAAGACTTTAACGCGCCAAGAACTACAGTTGAACCTCGCGATGCATCCGCTTGATATGGACACCGCGATTGAATGAAATCAATGGAGCCTCGCAGCCAAAAACATCATTTTAAAGAACTTTAAGTTACTCCAAAATGACAATGAAACGGGAGGAATATTTTCACAGCCTCCATTGATTTCATTCAAACGCAAAAAAAAAACATAGATAACTTTCTAGTTAGAAGTGTGCTTAAATCTGATGATCAACCGGGTACTTTTAAATGCGCGTGCAAAAGATGCAACAATTGTCCTTTCATTCACAATGCGGACAAAATAACAGGACCCAAGCGATCGATTAAAATCACCGGTGTTTTACATGCACCTCCGCAAATGTTATCTATTGCATAACATACACTTTATGCAAAAAGATGTGCATTGGTGAAACAGGGAGGCGACTAGGCGACCGTTTCCACGAACACCTACGAGACGTTGAAGGAAATGACAAGGACGCATCCAAACCAGTCGCCCGACATTTTAATCTCCCTAATCATTCTAGCCAACACATGACGATCTGCGGCCTTTTCCTACACAAGGGTAACACGGAAAGCCGTAAAAATCTAGAACAAAAATTCATTTTTCAAATCAGCACACTTAATCCCCACGATATCAACGAACGCTTTTCATTCAACTAATTTATTCATGTTTTTCACGTTGCCATGTTCCTACCACTAGCGTAGCTCCACCACTCTCCAAAACGAAGTGCAACCCACAATTCCTTGATTCGCTCTGACGAAGGGCTAACGCTCGAAACGTCAGCTGTCAATCTCTTTACGGTGGCCAATCTACCTATCAACTCAGTTGATAAATCCATAATTTTGTGTTTTACGTCCCCACCGAGGCAGCACCACAGTTTCTTTAGAAACTGACCCCCTTATTTGTCTTTAAAATTGGGGTTGGCTATATCAGGGTTCTTTTCCATTCATTGCACTACTACTACTGGGCCGATTGGCTGAAGAATATCGTCCAGTGTACAGCGGTCTTCGTTATATATGGGTTCGTTATATCGAGGTTCCACTGTATTTTGTTTATTTGACTGAAGGACAAAACGTGTGTCCATGACGTTTAGTTCGTCAAATTACACATGCCGGCTAAAAACAGATACCCGATAATATGAACACTTTAATCTGCCGAACAAAACGATGGGCCCTTTCTAGAGGGGGGGGGGGGCGTCTGAGGGGGGGTCCAAACCACGTTTTACTCAAAATAAAAGTCATTTCACATACATTCCTGTTCATCATCTTTCACGACGGTTCGTCGACCGATAGCTACAAAATAACAATTCACGAGAATTAAAAACACGCAGTTCTTGCTTTACTAGCAATAATAACGGCAAATCACGGGAGTCAAACAGGGTTGTCTTCTGTCACCGTTCCTTTTCCTTCTCGCCATTGATTGGGAAATGAGAGACAACTGACTCGAGGAACAGAGTACAGTGGACTCTTGTGGACCAACTCGAAGACCTAGACTTTGCCGATGATTTGGCACTTTTGGCTCATACTCACTCTCAGATGCAAGAGAAAACCACAAAACGTGAAGCCCTCTCATCTAAATTAGGAGTTAACATCAACACAGAAAAGACTAAGATCATGAGCATCAAAAACAAATCAATTACGCAAATCACTATCAATAACCACGACATAAAAGAGTTAACACCAGGTACGTACTCAGGCAGTGTCATCAACATCACAGGAGGAACGGACGAGGACGTACTGTCAAGAATAGGGAAAGCACGTAGCGCATTTAACATCTTAGGGAACATCTCGAGATCCAGGGAGATCACAACAGGCACAAAAATGAGAATATTTGTGTCCAACGTTAAGTCTGTATTGTTCTATGGCTGCGAAACCTGGACAATGACTGAGAAGACCGTGTCAAAGCTACAGACTTCCATAAATAGATGCCTGCGCAGAATCCTCCGTATCTTCTGGCCTCCAACAATTAGCAACTTCAACCTGTGGGAGGCCAGCAGACGGAGAGGGAGACCACCTAACAGCTGGAGGAGGGATACGGAACGCACTATACAGTTCGCGTTCCCGGAATCTCCCTCTATATAACTCAAGCGACTTCTATGCAGGCTGATTAATCCCCTGTAATATTAACCTTTTGTCTCGTAAATGCTTTTTCCCAGCTTTCACAGACTCCTTCTTTGCCCCAGATTTACTGACTGCGATGAAAGTGCAGAAAGGGAAGCGAACGAAGAAACCGTTGGTGAGGGAAAGGGAATAATAAAAGCCACGGGCTCCTGTAAAAGAACAATGGCACTGTGGTTGGCTCACCACTCCCCTTTCCAAGGCAGCCCTTCACTCTTAAATTTCCCCTTTCTCTTCGGCTTTCTGCAACAACGTTGTGGGTACACAAGCAAAGAAATATAGTCAAGACAAAAACAGCAACTCTATTGACACACCAGCAAGTACAATTACCTGATAATATCCTACGCTACCTTAAGGGAATACGTCGATGGCCCTTTCATACTGGGTGTCTTCTTAATAAACCTGCTATCAGACTTTCACGGCGCAAGAGAGTGAGGCCTAATCAGGGGTTTTTCTAAATATGCATCCCAAAAAATGAACTTCAGGTGTGATTAAAATCAGATTTTCGTGAAGAAATCTTGGTAAATAACTAACATAGCTTTTTGTAAATAATCTATATTTAAGTCAACAAAAAGAACCGAACGCATATTATCAAAACCTAATTTAAAAACCCAAAACACACTTAGTTAAAGTAACGATAGGGAAGCTTTCACATCGCATATGTTCTCAGCTGCAAAAATTTAGCAAAACACGACTGAACAAAAAAAATCACACAAAAGGCTAATAACCTTTTAAACTATACAATTATTCTCATATGATTATCATAGTGTTCAAGAAGTAGGGACGCATTAGGAAGTTTTTTTCGCCATCAACGAGAAACGAACGCATATTATCAAAACCTAATCCAACACCTGAAAACACACTGAGTTAAAGTAATGATAGAGAAGCTTTCACATCGCATATGTTATCTATTGGTAACCTGGCTGCAAAAAACCGTTGACCAATTTAAAAAATGCACACAAAAGACTAATAACCTTTTAAGCTAAACAATTATTCTCATATGATTATCATAGTGTTCAAGAAGTAGGCACGCATTAGGAAGATCTTTCTGACAAATCCAACAGCTGAAATCGTGTTTCTTTCCAGTGCAGGATCTTTCATGTATTGGCAAATATCCTGGTGTGCTGAAACACTTGCTACAAGTTGTGCATTGGTAAGGCTTCTCTCCAAAGTGGATTCTCTTGTGTACTTTTAAGTTCACTGCTGAGCTAAAACACTTGTCACAGGCTCTGCACTGGTAAGGCTTTTCTCCAGTGTGGGTTCTTTTGTGTACTTTCAAGCTTCCGGCATGGCTAAAACACTTGTCACAGGTGTTACATTTGTAAGGCTTTTCTCCAGAGTGGGTTCGGACATGTATCTTCAGCACTTGTCTTGTGACAAAACACTTGTCACAGGTGTTACATTTGAATGGTTTTGCTCCAGTGTGGGTTCTCTGGTGGTCTTTCAAGCTTCCCGCTAGGCTAAAACACTTGCCACAGGTTTTACATCTGTAGGGCTTTTCTCCAGAGTGGGTTCTTTCGTGTACCTTTATGTCTCCTGCTCGGCTAAAACACTTGTCACAAGTTCTGCATTGGTAAGGCTTTTCTCCATAGTGGGTTCTTTCGTGTCTCTTCATGTCTCCTGCTCGGCTAAAACACTTGTCACAAGTTCTGCATTGGTAAGGCTTTTCTCCAGAGTGGGTTCTTTCGTGTACCTTCATATCTCCTGCTCGGCTAAAACACTTGTCACAAGTTATGCATTGATAAGGCTTTTTTCCAGAGTGGGTTCTTTGGTGACGTTTCAAGTCTCCTGCTCTGCTAAAACACTTGTCACAGGTTCTGCATTTGTAAGGCTTTTCTCCAGTGTGGGTTCTTTGGTGACGTTTCAAGTCTCCTGCTCTGCTAAAACACTTGTCACATGTGTTACATTTGTAAGGCTTTTCTCCAGTGTGGGTTCTTTCATGTTCTTTCAAGCTTCCGGCTCGGCTAAAACACTTGTCACATGTGTTACATTTGTAAGGCTTTTCTCCAGAGTGGGTTCGGACATGTATCTTCAGCACTTGCCTTGTGACAAAACACTTGTCACAGGTGTTACATTTGAATGGTTTTGCTCCAGTGTGGGTTCTCTGGTGTTCTTTCAAGCTTCCCGCTAGGCTAAAACACTTGCCACAGGTTTTACATCTGTAGGGCTTTTCTCCAGAGTGGGTTCTTTCGTGATCCTTCATGTCTCCTGCTCGGCTAAAACACTTGTCACAAGTTCTGCATTGGTAAGGCTTTTCTCCAGAGTGCGTTTTTTCGTGAACTTTCAAGTTTCCTTCTTGGGGCTAAAACACGTCACAGGTTCTGCATTTGTAAGACTTTTCTCCAGAGTGGGTTCGGACATGTACCTTCAGCACTTGCCTTGAGACAAAACACTTGTCGCAGGTGTTACATTTGATGGTTTTACTCCAGTGTGGGTTCTTTCGTGTACTTTCAAGCTTTCCGCTTGACTAAAACACGTGCGCCTTTTTTTCAAAGTTAGTTCTTGAGCAGTTCTGCATACGCATGACCCACGAAATTATTCCTGCCATACAAAGATATAAAAAGTGTTTGAACTTTGGTATACAGTATATATTATTGTTAGTGATAGTTTGATGACCAGACAACTTAATTGATGCTAATCGATCAACTAGACAAGAAAGAAATAAAATGAGACAACACACTGAAACACTGTTTTCCCATTTTGGTCTATCGTTTAGGTAAAAAGTTTCAGTCTGTCTGTTCTCTCATGTGCATACAAAGAAAATGGCCATCCACCAATGCACCAGTCAATGAAAAACCCCTCACCCCCTCTACCAGTGATTCTCAGATGATCTGAGGTTGCTCTCTCTTAGCACCTCTTCTCCCGCTCTGTCCATTGTTTTCGATTTGACCAATCAGATCAGTTTTTCTATGTTCTCAGAAATCAGGAATTTAAGAACGTGTCTATGGGAGACGTGATTAATCCATAATGCAAGAGGCGTTATATGGAGACGAGACGTTGTATGGAGACCAGAACTACATGTAGTAAATCTACCTACTTTCATCAGACATTCGATAAGACATAGCTACCGATCAGCTATAAACTCGTTTACAGTCGAAATACTCAGCGTGTTCCGCTTATTATTTGGGAATGACTTTCACTAATCGGGAACGGATAAGATTACTGGAATCAAAATTTCCGCTTTCAAATTGAATATTATAATGTTCCAACAGTAGCCTTGTTCCAAATAAGAAAAGCTGATTGGTTTATTATTGACATCTGGCGAACGTTCACGTGCAAGTAGCAGACTGTTGGCTGCTTGACGTATATGACCTGATCTGTTTTCGCTCAACAAAATATAAATCACAAGTACTTTTATCCGTGAAGAAATAGTCTGCTGTTATAAAACTTTGAAGAATAATTTCATAAAAACAAGTGTGCTGTAAATGCACAAGAGACGTTCCTGAAAATTGTGAAAAATTCCCTGTAATAAAAAAACCGACTGAAGCCAACGGTTTCGTATTTCACGTGTGAACCTTTGTCTTACGTAATTAACAACCCAATCAACATTCGTTACTTCAAATGAGTCTACCGTTGGAAGATTTCAATCTTCAATTTGAAAATGGAATTTTGATTCCAATAATGCAATCCGTTCCGGAGTAAGGAACATCATTCCTGAGTATCTTGACTATAACTTTACTTTAGTAGGTGTACTCGTGCACCTTTTTTGCGCATTTTTTCCTTTGCCAGTACTTAAAAATTGGAAAAGCGCAAGTCCGATCTTACATTCTTTAAGAAAAATAACATACAATAACAAAAACGTACAAAAATGCTCTGAAAGAAACAAACAGCACCAAAACAAAAATAGGCTCGCAGTGCGTGCACAAGGCAATGTTTTTCAACTAGCATGCGTTAAATTGCACATATTGCTACGTCCTAACCAAAGAGACATCTAAAAGACAGTATGAAAGCTGCTGTAAATATCTAAAAGTGCAACGAGACTAACTCCCCTCCTATCCCTGGAGGAATTGAAATAAATGCTATTATTATTAGTTTTAAAGTGATGGGGAAGTGTAGGCGGTTTTTGGTATGGAATTTTTTATCAAGGTATTTTGGGGTTTTCCTTTTCATCTTTTTCGCAACCTGCCATTCACCATTTTGCACTTGTGGAAGGTTTATATTATTTGGGCTCTTGTTTTGCCCTATGGGTATTTATTATTAACTTAGGGCTTCATTCAAATTAGGGCACATCAGGGAATGATCGCCTCTTTGAAAACCTGGTACCCCTAGATAAAACACCAGCACAGATGTTTTTTACGCGGGATGACGTAGTCAGCCAGTGTCTAGAATTCGGTCGATGCAATTTTTTCATCGGTGTCACCAATTGGCATGTTTTTTTTAGCTTTCCCGTTTCCCGTGCCCTTGGCACGAGGCTCAAGGGACGTCCCGAAAAATCGGCGATTTTATTGGCTGTAACTTCGAATCACATGCAAGTCAGGTTGGGTTGCACGTAAACAGACAAGGCAAAGTACAAAGTCAAATCGATAGAAGAAAGTAGAAGAGCACGTATCCGAAGTCTTTATGTAAAAACAACGTAATGTTTGTAAAAATAGTCCCATTCATTGCGCTTTACTCGATATCACATTAATTCTTCGAAGTAAACAAAAAAAAGTCCAAAGGAAACTCTGCGGTCTAAAAGGAAATTCGGGACGTCAATTGTAACCTGAGTAAACACAAGTATGCCGTATGCAAATTTAGTATGATTTGCATAAATGACATTCTGTAACGCAATGAGCAGTTTCTCAAAGCCGTCAAGAGTCTCATATCGTAAAAGTACATATCATACCAACCCATGTACTCGACAACTGTCCAACTCCGTTCAAAATAGTCCTTACATACACCAGCACATCCCGCGTAAACGCCTTCAGGCGTCTTCTTGTTTTTATTATTTCACACAAAAATAATGAAAGAAATATACATGCGACTTCCAAATAGGCAAATTCTTTCCTGGACATTGTTTGTCATTTTATCTTTTTCGTTTAATTGTGCTTCCAACATTTATCAATAATGAAAAAAAGGCTGAAAGTTGTGGACTTTGCAAGTTGTCCATTACTCTGAGAACCTGGATAGCTCTTTTTGATAAAAATGACAGACCTACTGTGAAACGTTCACGTTAGATGTAACTCTTGATTTCACAAACTGAAAACTTCTTTCTTTTACAGCTGTGACTAAGTTTCTAGGACTTGGAAGGTAGTTCCGATCCCTTGAAGCATTTTTTATTTCTTCTAAAATAATAAAACAAAATATCACGTCGTTTATGCTGCAACAACAAGCCATGTTCTAAGTACTTGGAATGTGTGTTGGTTTAAATTTTTGTCATCCATCCTTGCCATCAGCGCTGGTCGTCCTTAAATTTTACGCCCAAGTGTGACTGGAGGAAGTTAACTACCATTATGGAATAGAAAGCTCAAAGGATTATATGTCTCAAAAAGTATTTAGATGGAAACAAAAGCACATGGAAATTATTTTTGGATCACTATCTTAGGGACTATGGAGGCTCCTTCCTGTTGAAATGTAACTATGATGTGTCTGACCTACCACGTTGTTTACCTAAGTTCTATCGAGAATGTCTTTGTGAGTGGTCTTCATATAATGCGGATAGTTCATGCGTCTCCTCTCCATCTCACGTGCTCAACGAAATCATCAACAAATCTATTCGCAGAGATGGTAGACCTTTGTACAGAAACAAAATTAAAAATAAAGGTATATTAAGACTCGGAGATATCTTAACTCTCAGGGATTATAAATTAAAATCTTGGGATCAGATGAAAAAGAATGGCATAACAAATGCAGAGTATTTTCTTTTAATGGGTATCTATAATGCAATTCCTAAAGACTGGATAAACTCATTAAGGACTCAATCAAATTCGTCAAATGTGGCCTTGTCTAATGACAACGCAGATCCACCTGACGCATCTCTCCCTTCTTCGTCTAGAGGGTATATTGGGACCTAGTAGAAAAAATAAAAATTGCTCCAACTGCTGAGTCTAAATATGAAGAAATTTTTTCTGCGCATGACTTACGGTGGGAACAGTTCTACCTTCTCCCGAGAAAGGCAACTCTTGATTCCAAAACAAGAGAATTTCAGTATAAACTGTTGCACAGAATTATTTACACAAATAAGATTCTTTATAAAATGGGCTTGGTACCGTCACCTATGTGTTCCTTTTGTGGAAATATGGAGTAATCTCTCGAGCATTTGTTTATTTATTGCGATATCTCAAAACATTTCTGGTCATCATTGACTGAGTGGTTAAATGAGTTTGGTTTTGATGTTAGGTATCTGAGCACTTTTGACATAGCGTTTGGTCTCACTAGCAAAGACAGTCTATTATTAAATCACGTAATTATTCTCGGTAAATATATAATTCACCAAAGCCGCTCTTTAAACATAAAACCCACTCTAACACTGTTGAAAGCAAAAATTCGCTCTACCTATCAAATAGAAAGTCTTATAGCAAAGAATAATGAGGACTCGAAAATTCATAAGAAAAAATGGCAAAAACTGCTTCCTTTCGTTGACAGCCCTTAAGGAATTTTAATATCAAGTAATCTACTTAATTGTTGTAAACATCTTTTGTTTGTAGATAAGCATTCTGTAATGTATTCTGTAATTGTTGCTTTCTGTAATGTTTTTGCGTTTTTTAATGTAGGCCTGCCTTGTACCTTGTACTTTGTTTTGTGGTTATCAATAAAGGTTTTTGTATTAAAAAAAAAAAAAAAGAAAGAAAGCGAAAGAAATACATTGAAGGCTTCGTAAATGAATTATTTTGTTTAAAGGTGATTCGTGAAATTTTCAAGTAGAAACATTTCAGTGCAAATTTCAAGGGCGTTCTACTAGTTCAAATCGACCTCTCTGGACTCTCCGCAATGTCGCCTTTTGATTGTCGACAATCTCACTCAGCCCCTCCCCACCTGAGGGCAATTTTGTCGTCGAAACGTGGCTTGCAAAGATTCATGTGTGCACTTCAAATGAAAACGCATACCAGGAAAGGCGAGTTTCGTATTTAAGAGGGATTTTCGACGGCTTAAAAAAGGATCTGGAACCCACGAGAAAGATCAGAGGTATGCGAAAGACTCAAGAATACACCTTTGACGTTTTAGGGCGATTCGTTTATTGTGATGGACATTATTGAACCTCAAGTGAGGTGCACTGTGAAACTGTTTCCTGCCTTTAATTAATTCCAAACGTTCAGCAAACATGAAAAATGAAAACCTCAATTTCTCGCCAAAAAACCTTCAAACCAGCCAAGTTAGCCCTCAAACAATGACCAATACAACAACGAAATAAGCAAATTATTTCTATTTCGAGTTCTCTTTGATTTGTAGCAATTTGAGACGTTATGTAGCATTTCCATACAAACTCTTAAATGTTGCCGATGTCATTATTATGCATGGCGTGGAAGAAACAGTCTAATTTATGCGCAGCTCTCAACCTTAGCTTGGGCTGCCTGTGATGCATTAAGATGTAGCCACGACATCGCAAAATCGGGACCAACATCGAGACAAACCGTTCTGACTGATATATTAAGTCGAAGGTCCCGTGATTATCGCCTTAAAGACCATGGGACAGCCCTCCCAACACTCATCAAATATGGTAGAATGCAGAGCCTAAATAAGAAAATATGGACATAGCACCAGTAACCATATTCATAGCAAATAAACACCGTGGATAGCGAAAACCGGGCATCAAAACAGTGAATACATCGATTGAACACCTCTTCAAGCCTTTGTAGGCAAAACGTCATGCTAGCCCACATATAACCCACTAATAACATTACAATCCTATATGAATATATACGCCAACTGATTAACGCACCTACCTCCACTAACACACTTTCCTTCACTTGTACTCACTTTCCTTCATTTGTACTGACTTTCCTTCATATGTACTCACTTCCCTTCACTTGTACTCACTTACCTTCACATTAGTGCCTTGTATGTGGGCTAGCATGACGTTCTTGCCCTATATGTGGGCTAGCATGACGTTCTGGCCCCTTTGTAGCCCTCAGTTAAGCAGCCAGCTTCTGTTTAAGACCAATAAATTTCCTGCATTTTTATTTCAGTGAAGACAGGTAAAGTTTTGTTTCTCCATATTTATGGGAGATGCCCAAGAAGCTGCGATCTTGGTTCTGTAGACAATTAGTTACCAGTTTTTGTGTACGTATACGTGAAATGAAACAAAAGTGAAAATGAGGTCCAGAGTATGTATCAGTTTCCTGGCTCTTCATAGCCAAGATGGCAGCGACTCGGGCCAACTCCTTCTCGTGAACCTCCTGCAAAAAAATGCTTCACAGGGGGTCTAAATTTCTACCACATGAAAATCTCATTTTTTTTTCTGGCTTTGTACATGGGGTTCCCACAAGCACAGGACCAGCACGACAGGATTTGGGTTGCACTCTCCTTACTTTAAGCGCAATGAGCTGATGTGATGAGATGATGTGATTAGAGAATGTTTTGTAACTGTTTACAGTTGCAGTGGTTTGAAGTCAGACAGTTATCATGAAGGTACTAAATTTGGTTTCTTTAAGGGTATTAGGGGAGGAAAACTCAAAAAGTGTTGTTTCATGACGTGTTTTACACAAAATTGCTTAACCAAGCGTTCATATTCTCAATGGTCCGCCTGTAACCAAGGTCATGTCCCGACTAATAACAGTTCTATGAATGATAATTTAGTTTTAGTTCAGCGGATAGGTGAAACTACTGCCCCCTTAATGATAAAAGCAAGAGGCTGTGCACATTAATAATAAGTATTTTAGGGAACATTTTAAGGTTACTCTGAACCATCGCAAGTGTCCTCCGGGAAAAAATTCATATGCACGCCATTCTAAAAGAAAACACGGCAAACTAAATAACATTGGAAAGCTCAATAAACGTAGACTTTGGAAAAAAAATATGAATTGCCAGTTTCTTCCATTCTGCAAAAGAGAATCGCAACCAACCGCGAAAATGACCATGTGTCATTCAATTGAATTAATAGGGTATCAAATCCAAGAGCACTGGCAAAATAACTGCACAGTGTTAACCGCAAAGCATCAATCATTAAAACTGTGTCAGCATTTTTCGATATTCTGACTGGTTATTTTTTAATTAATCCATCAAGTTCGAGCAGCAAAGAATACGCGATGCGCATTGCATTGAAGATCGCCACAATTTATTGGATGGAAAACAAGAGCAGCCAATTGGGGAAAAAGGTGAATGTAGATTAGCATGGGAGATCTTCATTAACTACATTAAAAAGCCCAAAATCAATATGTACATGTAGTTTCCCCTTACTGGTGTCATATTATTATTATTATTATTATTATTATTATTATTATTATTATTATTATTATTATTATTATTATTATTATTATTATTATTATTGCAGCTCTCATAGCCATAGTAAAGTGAATTTGAGTTAATTTTCACATAGACAGTGATCAGGATCTCAATCTCCATGACCATGGTGCTTGTTTGTACACTAAGGAGAACTGTGAGGATGATAACTGTATGTAACATGAAATTATTAACAATGATTACTGTAATTTTGTTGTTTCACATTAAATACAGTCATATTAATTTTGTACCATATTTTCTCAATTAAACACCCCCGGCATTTATTTCAAACTTGGCATGGTGGACCCGGTGTGTCTTTGAAGCAGCAGTTTATTTGGGCCCACCATTTTTTAAGAAAGAATTATTATTTATTTTTCTTGTCAGCTGTGTATCTTACCTTTACATCTTAAGTTAGATTATACAACAAATAAATGTCTGAGGGGTTTATTTAAAATTTCCTCTTTTATACCTGGCATTTATTCAGGGCCCGGCGTTTAATTGAGAAAATACAGTATGTCAGGCTATCCCTGCTACACAATTAGTACTTGTTGATAATAAAATATGCTTATAATTTCTATCCAAACTGTGAACAGAAATTGTCCTTACTATGGCCTTTGAATATTATTTCTCTCATCTACTCCTATGAACTCTTAATTCTTACTGATCCATATGAATTCTTTCTTTCATGTATTTTACACGGAATGTCCTAAACTCAAAATCGAAATTATTTTTACTGTTCATCCACAAATATGCATTATTATGGAAAATTACGAAACCTAGGTCGGGTAAAAGTTATATATTTGTAAACTTAATCCCTCCTCTGTGATCTGCAGTTTTGATAATTATACTTGAAAAAGTATTAGCATGGTGCTTCAAGAGTAAAGTTATATATGGTAGAGAAAGGAAATAATTTTGAACAATCTGTTTATTCCAAGCCATCCGTTAGAAAGGTATTCCTTATGAGTATTATGGTGATCATGTATATTTCTTGTCACCTCTGATTGCGTCTATAGTCAAAATCATTTGTTGAAGCACTTCCAGTATTTTCTCAATACCTTTGTTCTGAAAAGTACTACAGACCCCAGAAATTGTTGTCATTACTATACTTGTTTTAACCCACTGTTAACCTCCCTTGTATCTAAATGTAGCTCATGCAAACAAACTCACTTTATCACTTGATAATGTGATGAAAACCAAAAATAGACATCCCATTTAAGTTTCTTATTTCTCATTCTCATCAATTCAAGTCACCTACAGTAACCACAGCAGTTAACATCTAAAGCAGATTTTTGCTGAAAATTTACTCCTTTGTCTGTAGTCTTTCCAGTCGGTTCTCAAAGATCTGATTAGTTCTGTTGAATACAAACCAATTTTGCTGGTCTGGGCAATTCTACCTAGTGCTTTTGGAGCCAGTGTGATATCCTTTTGATGTGTTAAAGAGAAGTTACGGAAGGTACTTCTGTAAAGCTGGAAGGAGTGTGTTCTCTATCCTGACTTACCCTCCTCTGAACAAAGTTTTTCTTGCTTTGTCCACATTGATACCAAATATTGCATGATCATATATTTGTAGTGGTAGCTTCTTCACGCTTGGAAGAATTTTGTCTGAGCATGCTGCTGTTGATTTCTGTGCAAGTGTATGCAATGCACTCATCGCACTAGTGAGCCTACACCATACTTAAAACATGTAAAACATGGCATAGTGCCTCCTCTATGACATGTGCACATGCACTATTGTTTGACATAATGCACTATGTGAGTTGTATTGCCCCACCTGGCATTCTAGCTTGTTAGCCGATACCGACAGTGGACCTCGTCTGAAACCAGGCACTGTTATAAACTAGCAACCACGTTTCAGCTGCTTTATTGGTTGACAGGACACACCGTATTTTCACAATTAAATGCCGGGGGAATTTATTTAAAACTCAGCCTCATAGACCCGGCGTTTATACGAACCTGGTTTTATTCGGGGGCCCGGCATTTATTTATTAAATGCTTTTTTAGCCATCCATTTTTTATCATCAGTACTGGAGGTTTACTGAATAAAGAACCAAATTTCAACAAAATCATTTTAAAAAATGTGAAACCACAGGCTTACCATCCTCTGTTTGTGTTGAGGACCTGTGCCAGCTGAATATTAACAGCCGCTTTGTAAATACGATAATTAAGGCTTTTGAACGGAAGAAACTCAAATAAAAACGCTTAGAAACATGAGCACTGTGTTAATTATGTTATTATGTGCTTGGTTTGCTGATTTAAAGTAGGCAACTTGTGCAGATCATGGGCAGAAACAAATTAAATTTTCCATCAGATTCGAAAGTTTGTGCTGGATTTTAAGGGTCAGCCCGTGGAATCGAATGAGTCAAAATCAGGCCAAATCAAACTACGAAGACTGTTCTTTCGGAAACTGGGATCCTTTTGTCAAAGGCACAAGGTCAAGTATATTAATTTTGGCGAAATTCCAAGCCGGTCGGAAATTTGAGGTTCTTGAAGCTGCATGCCTTGTGAGTATATATGTATATATATATATATTTATAGAGTGGGTCAAACTTCAAGTTTCTAAAACCGCCTCCCGGAGCTGTAATTCGACAAACCAAGCACATAATAACATACATTAACACCGTGTTCATGTTTCTAAGTGTTTTTATTTGACTTTTTTCCGTTCAAAAAGCCTTAATTATCTTATTCACAAAATCCTTTGTACACAACCAAAGCGGCCATTAAAGAATCTGACCCACCCAGTTTGCAACGTGTGCTTCTATTATTATCATCATCCGGGACACCGTTGTATTCTTCCCATATTTGGGTATAGCTTTCATTGCCCTTCAGCGCATGAGATTCTTCTCATCGATATGGCGGAAAGGATGCAACTGGAAGTGAGCGATAGCGAAGAAGCTCTAAATATCACTGGCGACAATTTAAGTGGAGATGAATACGCAGAACGTCCTGCTGTAAATGCTTACGGATCGCCAGTGAACGTGAGCAGAATCGAACCATGGCTCGCCGTAATTCAGTCGCCGGACCAAGCAGCGCTGTTGTCGCTCGTGTGGTAAGAAATTATCCCAGCTTTACATTTATCCGCTTCAAAATAAGAATATGCATTTCTTCCGATGTTTATTTTTAAAACTAAAACAAGACTGGCTCTGACATTGTAGGTTTGCCACTGCAAAAACACATGTAGCCGAAACAAGAGTGCGAGGTCGACAGGCTGCCCGTGTCGGAATGCCGACTCCAAATGCACGTCGAGTTGTCAGTGTGGAACGAGCAAAGCTGCCTGCAAAAATAGGGCTGTTGAAGTCCAACCTGTATTCAACAACCCGAGTGCATATGCACGCCACCAAAGAGCTGTAGAAGAGTCCGAGAATGAAATAAAGGTAAACATAAGTTTAGTACAAATTATCGCAAGCAAGTGAGAAAAATTGGCACTTGTTGACAAATTGCTTGTAGTTGAAGTCTCTCTGTTCCTGTCTTATACGATAGGAGTTTGTGAAGAAGCTATCAGAGGTTGAAAAGGAAACCCTTCTCATCGGGTACTGAGCCAAGGCCGTGGCAGTGTAGAATACGCCAGAGATCTACTAACAGGAACAAATGATCCAGAGTCGGAGCCGCCAGAACCGGAAAATGACGCAGAACCATGGTGTATTTGTGGAGTGTGCCGGAAGATGCATGACGAGCAGGAAAATGTTTGCTGCCAGAAAAGAACCTGTGTTACTTCCTACGTAATGTTCAACACCACCTGTTTAGATCGGGAAGTTTTGCAGTTGGCAAGAAGAGTCAGGTGTGACATCCGTGCAGATGAGCCTGATTACTCCACCCAAAGTTACCGGAAGGCCGCATACCGGAAGTACACGTTGTGGAAATATGGAAAACTTGGAAGGGGGAATCGAAACATTTTGCCGTCTTGTGTAGTTACAACCATTAGACAAGCTTATCCAGCTCCAGATGGCAGTTACATGGGCTTTCGCCGTTCATAGGTGCATTGAAACAAAGTGCATTTTGTGCTTATTTCCTCACAAAATTAGTATTTTCCCAAGATTCTAAAAAGATTCTGTCGTGTTGCTCTTTTAAGGCCCATCGGTGACAGTGAATTCGCTTTGAAATATCAATGTATTATGATGCATATGGCTAATAAGAAGTATGTGAGTGATCACTATAGCCTGCCAGCAAGCTCTCTTACCCCTCCTAATTGTCATAACCAGATTTTATTGAAAAAAGAAAACCTAAAAAATGCCCCCCTTCTCTCCCCCCCCCCCCCACACACACCCAATGTAACATGTCAACTAGATAAGTCTGGAAACAGTTGGAGAGTAGTTTGTGTTAACCGTTTCACTCCCAGAGTCAGTTATGGAGACATTAAGGTGATTCTAGCTTCTGAGTCTGTGGATGAAATCCTATGGTGTGACCATTCAAATGAAACCTCTTCAGCAGTACTCTCCCATGGTACTATTTATATTTAAGTATTTTACAAAATAAAGTTTGGGATTCGTCTTGAATTTTGATTTTAGGCACTCTTGGGAGTGAAAGGGTTAAAGAAAAGTACTTTTTCAACCTACAAGTTTTTTCTTGACTACCGGTAAACTTATTTGTAAATATTCTGGGCTATCATTATACTGTAAAGTGCAGCTTATAGGTCTGGGGCATCACAATTTTGAAAAGGTTGTTTTGTTGGCAAGTGGAAAATGTTTTCACAATAAACATTTTCGGGGGGCCTGTAGTATGCTTATTTATTGCAGGGAACATAACTGGTGGGTCAATAGCCTTATAAGTATGATAGGGGGCTATAGCCTGCATTTTGTAGTATTGGCTGATGAAGTGGGGGAAAAAATTTATGTTTTACTGTGCAAAACCAAAACCGTGAACACTTTGATTTGATATTGGGTAATGAAGTGGGGGTAAAAATTTACGTTTTACTTTGCGAATCCAACAACAATGAACACATGACCAATGAGATGAAGATCAAACCACAAGAAAAAACTGCAAGCCACAAACCTAATTATTGCTACAGGTTGTGGTTTTTTATCTAGCATCTGATTGGCTTTTACCTCACAACACAAGAATATTCCAGAAAGAATTCTGGTGTTCGTGGCTCCTGGATTTGCACAGTAACAAAATACTCCCATTCACACAAGAAAAGGTCAAAAAATCTCTGTTTCTCATCCATTTATTACAAGTGACAACCTTTATTTACCTTTGTTCCATGATATGATGGTTGTAGATTTGGTACACTTGATGAATCATAATGGCATAGAGAGAGATGTTTTATTTATTGTTGTGCATATATATCAGAATTATAAACACTTCAATTCTTTCTCAGTCCTGTCTCCTGAGAATGAAATTTCTGATATATTTATTTCTTTTTATTTCACTGAAGTACTTCCAAATAAACAAATTGGGAATTTTGATAGACAATGTTAATATTTACAGACAAAGCATTTTAACAAAATTCGAATTTTTCTCATGTTGAAAAGATCAAACAGTGATCCACCAGTAAAACAAACATTCTTAGTTTAGTTACCCAGGTTACTACCCATCAGGACAAAATCAATTCCTGACTTTTCACAGACTTCTCCCTGACAACAAAGGATGACCATTATGATGGCTTCTATGGTATGAAATCATAAAAACCAAATCACTAATAGACAATTTCTACAACTATAGGCCTTCCCATATCTAGAAATATATATCTGGTTAACTGAAAATAGAGTTCCCTGACTTTTCACAAAATCAAAGAATTTAGAATTTCTCTGATGTGATGGAAAATACCCTGAGTTTTCCCTGACCTTGAAAGATAACTGGTTTTCCTTTACTTTTCCCTGACCGTGGGAACCCTGTCACTAAATATTCTGTTAACACCTATTCTGGTTTCTTATGAGTCTGAAAGCGTGACAATTTTGGTTTGACCAACTCTTCAGTTGAAGGGGCCCTTTTCATAGCTGTTGTTGGTGCAAGGTGGATGGGATTGGATGGGGAGACTTCAATGTGCCTGGTAATGGGATCTTTATCTTCTGCACGACGTCACAAGACGTCTGCCTGGAGCAAAGCTAAATGAGGATACTGCTTGGGTTCCTTCACAGGTTCCACCCTCCAGTTTCCTGAACGTTTGGAATAGATCTTTTTGAGCTGTCCTTCCAGGGTCTTGCGGAAAACATGGAAGTTGTGGTCCAGGGCTTCTAACAAAATCCGCCCAGTAAAGACCTCTTACCTGAAACATAATATTATAGCATTCAGTTGAAGTTATTGTATACTTTGAAGCAGAGGAACAAGGAAAATGGTGTGGGGAACATAACCTGTCTCCCAACAAACTATCATCCTAGTTTGTAATTTTTTCCCAACAGATTTCCTTCTATTTACATGGACATGAACTTACCCAAATGCAATCCGTTTCCGAGCATACTTCAGAAGCATCGAGTTGAAGTTTTCTAAGTTGCTTGTATGCCTAGTTTAGATAAAAATAACAAAACTTCGAGACTGAGCCATTATTTGAGTCATTTTTTAAATAGATACATTATTTATGGGTTATTGGTCAAGCATGAGATAAAGGTGGTGGAATATTGGCCAAATTATTTTATTACAAAATTAGGACCAAAACAAAGTCAAGATCCAGCTGTACTGACAGGTCAGGTTTTTAATTTTTAACTTATTACTACTGATTTACTTCAGACAAGGCTTGCTTTGTAGAAAACCACCAATAGGCGATGGCGACCTGTATAAAAAGGCACTATTATGTAACAGACAACCAAGCCTATTGCCTACACAGGTTACCAATCACAATAGCAGGATTGGCTTTATTTTGAGTGCTCACAGACCATGCCATATAACAGGGGATACTATAAGCCACTCTAATGAAAAGGTACATGTACATCCATTCAGATCTATTCAGCAATGGGTATGCATTAAGTCATCTAAAAGGTCTGATGCGAGTGTCATCAAAAAAACTGTTCTCCCAAAATGTACCTGAATAACACATAGTGTTCCAGACTCTTTAACCATTCATGGTCCAACACGATCTTCCGCAACTCTTTTGCAGCCTTGGAGTTCATGGCTAAGTACTCCTTGCCACCGTCCACTCAGTGGTCCATGGGAACAAGTAGCTCCATCCCACTCATGCTCCCCACAGACATGGTGCATTATCCCTAAACACTTGTCCTTAAAAAGAAGACATAACACTTACATGTATTTTATAAGATGCCACAACATAAAATTGAATACTCTAACTTGCCACAAAATGTTAATTCGAGCAACCTGACCCAAAATGAAAGTCACATACCTTCAGCAATTCAATATCTCCATCACAAGTTTCCACACAGTGCCAAAAATGGTTTCACACTGGTTCAACCCACTGCAAGAGTTTTTCACAGCCCTTGATCTTCCCAGCCTGCAAAACAATTAGGTTCTAAATTGAAAGAAGCAATATGCAAAACAGTCAAGCAGTAATTACAAATATGGCTGGTTCCCCTCGTGTGCATGATGAAGCAAATCCTGTGCCATGATTGGCTACTCACACAGGAGCCAATAACTTGCCTGTTCAGGATTGCCTGTTGTCTGTCTGCCCAGTGAATCGCAGTAAAGCCATGTTATGAAACCTCCATTGATAAAACTTGTTTGGTTAAGAAGACCAGATATTGGTCTCATTTTTATTTTTCATGTTTATGGTCCCCGGCTTTGTCTCAGCATATCTTGCATGGACTTTATTATGTTACCCATGAATTCAGCCGTTGGCATGCAGATACATAACAAAACAATATTTCAATTTGAATGTATAGAAAAATACATATATTTGAACTCTAATGGAAATATGAGAGAAATTTGGGATCCTCACTTTTGATAAGGGCCACTGTAAGCATCGCACATTGAACTATACTAAAATATTGTTCACAATACAAGGATGACACAACAAAGAACAAATAAAAACCTCTGCTGTTCTCACAAGAAACACAAGCAAGTCACCACCATGTGTAACTGATGGGTCAGTCAAACAAATTCAAAGTTACTTTGAAAGCATTACCCCTCCACCTATGGGTTAGTTCAACTGCCAGGTGTGTGACATGAGGAAAATTATATACAAAAATACCTGTAAATCCAACCAATAACAATCAAACAACACAATAAAGCATAATAGGTAGATAGATGGAAAGGTAAAACTCTCTTACTCCTCATCGCTCACAACTTCTGAGTGAGGGTTTCATTCCAAAGTGAAAAGCAGGGATTCCAACTTTGGACCTGTTCCAGAAGAGTCTGGTGACATGTGGCGAGCTCTTCTCCAGGCTTCAAAGTGGATCGTGGAACTACCAGTTACATCAACTTCAATGCTAAATACACCAGAAATAGTCCATATCAGTACAAGCCGCACTTTTCGAAGTTCCGAAAAATGTCACAAGATTTCACATTGAAAGTGACAAATAAAAAATATTGCCAAACAGACACACTGACTTCAAAGTACTCTCACTGCTTTCTCAGATAGAAACAAGAACTCACTTGCTAACAGATGTGTTGTCTGAAGCACTGGCAAAGGGTAACGGGGACACTGATAAATCCTCAGGTCCGCGTCTTATTCCAACAGGCGTTGACTGCAGGAACAATTCCTTTCTCTCTGTGAATAAATTCAAAACATTGTCACACAGACTACTCAACATTTGTCACGCATACAATTTAGATACAAGATTGTTTATTGCCAGCTAGAACATTGGCTGGATAGCACAACAAAGAAGCCAATTTACTGACAACATGTTAGAAACATTTTCTTACCTCGCCTCAGAGTAGAAGGTGTTGAATGTGGTGATCCACGACCATGGTGAGATCCCGGGTGAGATTGAGCACGTTCTTGAAGGGCACTGAAATGCTGATATGGAGAAGCATTTCGGCGAACTCGCTGTTTGTAATTCTTTGAAGCCCAAGAGCCTCCTTTTTCTCGTTCCACAGATTAAACGTTGACTCTCGCAATTTGAGTCGTTTGATGCCTTCTAGCCTCCGTGGATGTCCCATCTTGGGACGATTCGCCGCCATTGCGACGGAGGAACTTCTGAACAGGCACAGAATCCCACTCGATTACCGTTTGGAAAGTAGTGATTGTCAACAAATAATACCCCGTACAGAAAGAACAATAAACCACGAAAATATTTATGTGAAAATATATGCTGCTTTGTGCAGTATTCCGCTCAATGGAGAAGGATTACAGTACCGCTCAAAAGTAAGTTACCACCCTCTCGCGAGACGCGATTCTCGTCTCGAGAGACGAGACACTCGTCTCGAGAGACGAGACACTCGTCTCGAGAGACGAGAGTCTCGTCTCGCGAGAGGCTGAAGAATACTGTAAGTATCAATGCTTGCCGTTCTCGCGAGATAAAGACATCTGTTGTGAAGTTACGGACGCGTTGTCGCGAAGCGAGTTGAATTCACCGAGTTCCTTCCATCGGAAGCCCATCGATCGCAGAAGTGATCGAAAACTAAATCACGGCAAATTTATAAAAAGTCATAACTCCGGTTTTAAAAGGCCTATAAAGATGATTTAAACGGGAAAACACTCCGCATTTAGAGGTACAATTTGTAATAAGGATTATGTGTCGAGTATTTCTCAGCACCATATTGCGAGCGAATGATCATTAGCCTCTGATAAGCGCGTCGGTAGCGCTTTTGTTTTGCGAGCGTCACGGCAAATTTAGAAGTCATAACCTACAGAAAGGCCTATAAAGATGACTGAAACAGGGAAACACTCTGCATTTAGAGGCACAATTTGTAATAAGGATTACACGATGCGTCGAGTATTTCTCAGTACCGTATTGCGAGCGAATGATATTTTTTTTTGGTAAACATTAGCCGCTGATGAGCGCGTCAGTAGTGAGTCACTCAGGTGGTGTGCGACAAATGCAGACTTGCAGACTTGCAGAATTGTAGACTTATAGGACCTGCAGACTTTGTGACGTTTTAGTTAAATTATGTGAAGTCTGCAGTCTGCATTTGTCGCACACCGCTCACTCAGGTGAGAAGGAATATAAATCCGAAGACTTTGAATAGAAAGCAACGTAATGTTTGCAAAAACATTTCCATTCATTACACTGAAGTCGATATCACATCAATCTTCGCACAAAACGAGACAAAAACCGAAGAAAAGTCTGTGATCTAAAAGGTAATTCGAGACGTCAGCACAAATACACCGTATGCAAATTTAGCATGATTTGTATGAATGACATTCTGTAACGCAATGAGTAGTTCTCAAAGACAGCAAATTGCCTTCTTAGCTGTGTTGAAAGGCGATGGTGTTGCTTAAAATATATTTCTATGCTACTTCTTCGAGTATTCCTGTTTTGCTGGGAAATTAAAGTGGTAAAGACGCAAAGATCTTGGCGAGTTCATCCACGAGACCATCTGACAATCGGCCGTGATCTCCTGCACGTGGTTCCAATGAACTTGTAATGTATTAAAGTCTTGTTTTGAGAAGAGTTCGCGCTGTTTGCCGTAATTTTAGCATTTGGATTTGCTGTTTCTATTTCTTGAATGGAATAAAACACTGAATTGAGTGAGTTGAGCCTGTATCACCTCATCAGACACGGTTGAAATGATTGTTTACGTTTTGCCATGTGAGTTCATGTTTATCGGGCGTCGAAAAGTTGGCGGACATTTCATTTGATTTGATGTAAATTTTCTTCGATATTTCCCTACTTCGAAAATTCGAAGAAGCAATTTTTTGATTCGATTTTTCGCTTGCCTTGGCGAACTGTCGCACGAACGCTGCAAAATATCGATCGAAAGTTCGGCAATATTTCGAAGAGAACAAAGCGAAATTCGTTCTCATTACTTTTGCACAGGACTGTAGTCGGCTTCTCGCGAGACAATTTGCTTGTAATTTATTCCAAAATTGCCGCTTCAGTGAATCTCTCGAGACAAGACTCTCGTCTCGTCTCACGAGACGAGACTCTCGTCTCGAGAGAAACGAGACGAGACTGGTAACTTACTTTTGAGCGGTACTGTACTTTCTCTAACGATGAAATCCGGAGTTTTGGGTGCCCCGAAAATGGCGTCTGAACTTAGGTAAGCGCGCAAAGGCTCTTGGGTGGGTCAGATTCTTTAACATTCAGCGAGCACAGGTCCGCAACACAAACAGAGGATGGTAAGCCTGTGGTGAAACAGTGTCACCAACGTTGTCTCATCTCAGTGAGGCTGGTTGAGTTATTTATCAGAAAACATCACTGATAGAAGCAGTGATGGAACTCTTCTCTTCGCTACATTTCTCTGTGAAACACCGAGGAAGTGTACTGGCAACTGCTCGACAGCAAAAGTACTGTGCAAGCAATTTAGAACAAGGTGATGGCGAGGTTCCTGCTCCATCAGTTCTGAGAAAAACAAAATTATGGAATGATTCAAGAAACGCTTGAGAGACCCTCGAGGTGATCCTCGCTTGATGATCAACCCTGCAGAATAGATACCATGATTCAAGAGAGATTGGCACGATACTTGCTGCGTCGCTTGTTTTATCTGTTTTAGTTAGAAAAAGTACAATTGTAAAAGGTAGTTTGGTGTGAACATCAGTGTATAAATTCATAGAAAATGGTAAAAAGAGAACTAAGCCACAGTTTAGACAAAAATCCCGATTCAATATACCCATTTCGAATAAATGCCGGGGGCGTTTATTATAAACTCGGCACTGTAGAACCTGGCATTTATTTGAACCCCGCTTTAATCGGGGTCCGGTGTTTAATCGAGAAAATACGGTATCTCGATAGTGTGTGAACTTGAAACATTGTCATCCCTTGTAAATGAAAAGTTAATAAAGTAGTTTTTTTTCATGTTATGACTTTGAAGAAGAAGGTGCTTTTACGGATTGATTAATGTAGCTATCCCAGGCTAGCACATCTAACTCCATTCCTTTATCACAAATTTTATTGCAAGCTTTGTGGTGTTCAGTTTTGAGTCACTAGAATTTTGCATTCAGGGCACGTTTATTAAAGCTTATGCTGTGCACAAGTACAAGCCTGGTGTGTATGGGACGTTTTTTTGGCAACAACTGCTTCCAGGAATGAATCTGCATTTCCTTTCCTGTATGTTTGCTTATATAAGAATGCCCAAATCAGACCGCCACATTAAAAAAGTACTCTGACAGGCTTTTAGCAAGTATATAAGTGAGGTGCAAATGTACACTACACACAAGAAGGCCAAATGGTGTTAATCAAATCTCCTTCATAAAGTGAATTTCTTTGCAAAACTTAAAAGTAGCCAGAAAGCAGGTATGTATGGCTGTTCCGTCACTCTTACATGTATTTATAGTGAAGAGAATAAGTAATGAATAATTATCTCAAATAATACAGCGCCACTCATTTCTGTACCATAGAATTAATAGCTTATGACTGTTCTCAAATATGTTTAGAGATGATAACAATGAAAACACATAACCTGCCACAACAAAATTATAAAATGTGAGTTTAAATTTCTAATTTGCATAGTTATGACTGAGAAATTATACTGCATCTTTACCATTTTACTTTCTCAAAAACATTTAATACCGATTTTGATGGCATCATGATTGTAAGTTTCGAGCTCTGTTTAATGGATTGTTATGTTAACATCGCAATCAAACATTCCCTTAAACAACTTTTCTGTATCAAGAAGTATCGATCGTTGGTAGTCGCCATTTTGAATAATTACTAGCACTTCACCACCCTTTCCTGGCTGACACAGCATTTCTAGGATGCCTCTAATCTTCAAAATGTTCCCCATTACGTATAGTGTTTGAGCGTTTATCCTAAAGTGGCCCATTCCCCCCATTTTGTCACTTATCTGCTGGTCTATTTGCACTTTCTGAAGACATCAGCTTGGGCTGCCTGTGATCGCACAAGCACTGCTGTACAGGCACGGTACGATGGCTACGTTTTATGGTTGAGCAAGTGAACTTTATATATTGAACTGAACAAGAATTGCATTAACTGTCTAGACTCGCGAAAGTTCACCAAAATCGTATAAATGATCATTTAGAATTAGTGGCGCGATCACAGAATAAGCTTCCAGGTTCCAGTTAAGCTTAACTGTCATTCGATGTCGTGTCGGAACCAAAATCCTTGTAAAACGGGATGTACACAAATAAGAGCACCATTGGTAATCGATGAGATGCAAATGAAATAAGGGTTATTCTACAATCTAGCCAAAAATCATCGCAGTGATCGTCAACTACCGTGAGCAGATTGTACGTGTGATTTTAACCAATTTGAATGTTGTTTACTGATGTGGCCAGAGAGGTTCCGGCCTGACTAACCCCTATGACATATACAGCGTGTTCCTTGTGGAATGGAACTCATTAACAATTTTTCTTACCTTCAAAGAAGAAAGCTTTTCCCGTTTGGCCTCCAAAAACGTCTAGACACACACAGTCTGCAGCATTAAAACACTCCCTTCCAACAACACGCTGCTTCTTCGTTTGCTGTGAATCACGTGCGATAAACTACCCTGGTAAGGTCCGCAATGCGTGCTGATCGCTTTCCGTTTACTTTACGTTTTTCTCAGCCAACAAGGGAGTACCGGATTGGACAAAAACCTTACGGAATTCGGACGGGGATGTGGGTATTTTTGCACAATAAGACGACAGGATATGAAAAATTTAGATTTCATCTTATTTATTTAGAGCACTCTATACTATAGTTCATTTATGATTCGCCAGGATTGAAAGGGAAAAGCACGAATTATGTTTTAAGGATGAATGTTGTTGAAACTTCTATAAGATGTGACCACAATCAAGATCCTGCTGTTTGTAAAGTTAATCCTCATTTTTTAAATTTCTTTATTATTATTTTTATTTAGTTTTTTAACACTTCTCTATGTTTATTCAGGGTAATTTTATGTCGTCCTCACTGGCTTGTTTAAATTTTAAATTCCAAACAATCGTATCATATATCTACTCGATAACCGTTTTACTACATTTTGTAACGACTATCCGTACTTTCATTAAATCCCCCGAAGAAGGACGGCTTGACTGTCCGAAATATCGGGAAAACCAACTCGCTCGTCGTTTTTTCTTTGCTGTTTTTTCATTATAGTTTATATGAATGTTGTGTTTATGTAAATTGTATACTGTGTTCATGTTTAATGTGTTATTTAAGAAATGAGCGTGCAACAGTGTAGCCTTTTCCCAAAGAACCATAATTATGAACATCATATTAGCAACAATGGCATAGACGTAGCTAATATTATCAACAACGGTTGCCAGGGCACAACATATTTCCGCTGCTTTCATATTACAAAAAAACGCAAGGGTTCGTAAACGACCGGGGAATGAAATCCCAACAGATTTAGGCAAGGGGGCCTTAAAAAATGGAAAATATATGACAAGTTTTGTCCAACCCGGCACTCACTGTAAATAACGACCGGTCCCTAAGAACAGGTGCAGTGCGATCCACATTCACTCTGATGCCACCCTGCGGCAGCATCCATTTTGCCGACTCTTTTTTGACCTACTGAGCAAAGAGAAACAAACCCAAAAGACATTGGTGGATGCTACACTGATGGGAGATGGCCAGTGACTAACCTACGTAGCAGGCGTAAATGGGAAAGGGGTAGCTAGGTTCCCCCAACTTTCTCGCTCCCTCCAGCCCTTTCCCGTTAACGCCTGTTACAAAGGCTAGCCAAAGCTAGCCAATGACAGGTTGGTGTGATTTTTTCCACACTATAACAAGGCATTTTTTACGAAAGGCTTCCTATGGGAAAAAAGACTGCAACAATTCATTTAGGTGGAGCTACATTGCAAAAACACTTTTGTCTTCAGCATTATTCACAATGTAGATAACAAACATCCTTGTTGCAAGGGAGGTCTTAAGTCCAAAGGAACGTCTCCTGTCTCCTTGGGGATCTCAGGAACGTTTTTTGGCTTTGAAAGACTTTGTCCCTGCGCACAATGTGCCTGAGAGGTAGGGTGTGCCACTGGGACTCTAAAGCCGTTACCTTATTGAAGCACTTAGCCTATTATATAAATAGGACTTGTGGAATAACAATTCTCGTAAATTCACAACTTGAGTGAGAAAAGTACCGCAACTCCAAAGTATTTCGGTTATTTTAGTCATTTTGAGGCTGTGTACGACGCAAAAATACTTGACACCAAAACGAGGCTCCGCCTCGTATAACACCAAAGAAACTCCCAAATGAGAAGGAAACAAGCCTTCCGCTTGTATTTATATGGGTTGTATCATCTCTAGCAAATCATCGGGCTTCTGTGCGGGCGGACTGGTGCGGGTGGGAGCTCTGCAGGGGCTCTCCTCCAGTGGCCTATCTCCCAATGAGGGGGTAGAGGGGAGCAGAGTCACGGGCGGCCTGTTTTGCCATTTTTATTTTTCGTTTTCTACAATGTTACCAAAAAAGTTATCAAAACACGTTTTAACGTGCATTGATATATCAGGAACTAAGCGGACATGATATGTTCAATGTAAATTGGATAAAAAGGACTATAAGGAGAGATTACAGTAATAATACATACACCAGGCCTGACGAGAAAGTACACTTCTGAATCAATAAAATGTTTAATTTGCTGCGCCCAGACGACGAAACGATTCGTTGGGTGCCCATGTATATGTATAAAGTAAAACTTATCGTTTAAAAGGAAAACAGTGACGAGCGGCGTATAAAGCCGAAGAGCGACGAGTGATAAATATATCTTATTAGATGTTTCGGTGTAAAGTATTACCGTATATGTTTACGAGTTGCGCTGTATTTTGATGAGCCCACAGGGCGAGTCAAAATACAAACAACGAGCAAAAATATACGGCGATACTTCACACCGAAACATCTAATAAAAGATTTATTATCCAACTTAACCCTTTTCAACCTTTTTCAGTAACTTGAAAACAAAAACTACAAGTGTAACAGGATGGGCACACGCACGGTACTGTACAATAATCTACTGTACAACATCGTGGAATATTTGTACTCGTTTCGCGCGCTTTCTGTACAATAACTAATACAGTTGGATAATAAGACATATTTATTAAATATTTCGGTGTGAAGTATCGCCGTATATTTTACGAGTTGTGATGTATTTTGACGAGCCCTCAGGGTGAGTCTAAAATGCAAACATCGGTTTATGAATCAATAATCGCACGTGCGCTAAATCGTATGGCAAGGATACCTTTCGTCTGACGCTGTTTGTCTTTGAACCAGTCTCAGAAACGAAATTTGGGATTTGTTCAGTTTCCTGCGTCATGAACTCAACCTAAATCGGTGGCAATTTAAAACTGACTCAGCACTTTTATGTGGTGTTCTTTGTGTTTCAGTACATTTTGAAAAGTAAATAAAAGCTTTAGAATTTAAGGGAAACTTAAAACTGTTCGAAACAATAGTAGACTCGCTATCTCAAACACGCGAGGGGAAACAAAAATTTCGCCAAGTAACGTGCGTTTTAGTTCGAGATCAGATGGCGAGGGATTCAAGATTGTTGAGGTTAGTTCGAGATAGCTCAGGCGCGGTTTACTGTAAGAACTTTAGACCCTTTGCCAGCCTCTCAGCAGGGGCGGATTAAGGGGGGTGGATTGCTCCCCCCCCTAAATTGGGCAAAAAATAGAAATAAACATATTGAAATAGAAAATAAGTACAAGGAAACTGATCAGGTGTAAAAAATAATATATAATTTTTTCCAGCCTTGCTCAGTAACGGCCACCCAGCTTTCATAAATCCTGGATCCGCTCCCGCTCCAGTAGATTGTTTTCCAACTCAGAGTGGACGTTGCAAGGAAGAACAGAAAGGCTAAATAAAACAAACGACATTCAAAACCCTACGATTCCCAAGAGGACATCAGCTATAAGTTATGGGATTTTTGCATTTTTACCATATTAATAGCCACAGCCAACACCTTGTGGATAAATTTACGCACAACAAAGCATAATTTGGGATAGTTTAAAGGGTGTTTTAGATTATGTTTTCCTTGATTAGCAATACAATTCATTTAAGGGTTTTTGTTTTAATTCCAGCATTGGTTTCCATCACCTCGATTTATTTCCAAGCATATGCACATGCATAAAACAAAGTTTTACCTTCACTTGCAGCAGCTCGTAGATAATTATTTGGATTGTGCTTCGTATAAACCATAGCTACTGTTTAATGATGGCTGCGAGAACATTATTTCGCGGCAGCAGAGCGTACTGCCCATGGAAGAAAGGTTGCCGAGTGGTAGCAACATTAATGATACTGGGAAGCACTCTTTCCATCGCGTTTTTCACGTTTTTCCTTCAAACAAGCAAACTCCTGACTACGGATTCTAATGCTGCAACGATTCAAGCTGAAATACTGGAGAAGAAACCGCTCAAAGGTAAGAATATTTGATCAACACCATGGTTACTGTAACATTTGTACTGGCGGGAGACAACCGAGGGTCGGTGAGATACGTGTGTTTCGTGTAGATCAACATTACGATAATGTAGGAAAAAACGTATAAAAGAGAGAGAACAGGAAAAAAGACTTTCCATGAAAAGACATAAGTAGGTGGACATTTGAGCGAACCATGCTGTACAACAAAAAATACGTTTAATCCTAACTATAGTGGCGGGTTTGATATTTGCATAGCTCACGAAAGGGCAGATTGAATAATCAATATCCCGCCCAGCATTTCTAGTAATGTATAGAATAAGAACTGTAATGAAAACTCAAGAAAACAGTTCGGACTTCAAACCTCAATGACATATTGCACGTTTAATTTTTGTTTACAACAAATGATCCGCCATAGAAACCAACGCCATATTTCATCGTAGTAGTTAGCAAGACATGTTTTTATTTTATATTTTTCAATTTTAGGTTAAATTGAAGAAACCAAATTTTAAATTCGCTGTAATGATATACAAACTTGAGTCTTGGAAAGCAACCTTCGATCTAGAGGGTAGATTCAATAGTGGCAGGCATGCTAGTGATGAACGACGCCATAATTAACAACATCAAAGACAAGAGCAACGATTGCTTCTTTAACTGAATGCAAATGTTTGTTATACTTTTAGATTACATACATACTTTCATAAAAACCTGAACACATCTACGACTTTTGATGAACCAGTGTTCAAGATGATCGAAAGATTTCTTTCAAAAGAAATTTGCACCTGCCGAAACCAAAATTTGAGGGTGCTAGCACACAGTTTTCCGAGAACCAATAAGCTAAACAGAATAAAAGTACCCGCTCGTAAACAATTCACCACACAAGCAGTTTAACTATTGCTCAGCGCACAGAACAAGAAAGACTGACCATTATGTACATCTTAAGAGATAAATGCAATTCTAATCCATTGACAAAACACACTTAAAACTCAAACTAAGTAAGAATTTTATTCACCTGAGTTGCGAAGCTTCCTCTCGCTGGAAAAATTATCGACCACGTCGTTCCAAAGTTTTGAGAAGTTTTAAAACAAATAACTATCTGCTGTTTCCCGTAACACATTCAGTTCACTTTGTGGAATTCAAAGCTTCAAGCTAACACCCGATTTCCAAACCAGTTTTACCAACCAACCCGGTTAAAAGTCAATCTTTGAAGCGATCCTTGTGTTGAACGACTCAAAATCCGTTTTTACAATAACTGAGCGAATTCTCGCGCGCTGATTGGCTAACTTTTATCGTCAATAAGAGTACAGACGGATGAAACACGTAAAGCTGACGCAATCATTTTGGTGCTGCGTTCTTGATGAGGCGAGAATTGTACCACAAATCTAGTACTCGTCAATGAGGAAATCATCTAAAATTTATGGGTTAAAACTGAAGAAACCATTGCAACCTTAGAGCGAAAAGATGAGGATGTTTATTGTGGAGTCAGACCTGAAAATCGGCGGTGAGCGGGAATTTGTGCTGTCGATGATATTAAGCTGAACCGTGTTTTGACGGATTATTTTCTGAACATTTTTCACTGGATTAAAGGTTAGTTGAGCAATTCGAATTTGTCCTTGTATTTCTGACCTATTCTTACTAAAGGTTTAATTGACGAGCCTGTGATTCTCCGAATTACAGCGATGAAATTCAGATTCTGCGGCAATCGCATCTTCCATTGACTCTAGATAGCATTTCTTTCCTTCGTTTGAAAATCAGTTTGGGCTTTTTGTTATTGTAAAAAACAAATTGACGTCAGTTTTTTATGCGTCTGTCCTCTTACTGATGATAAATTTCGTCATCACATTGTCAAAGTTTGTTGTAGATCCACTCGCCTGCGGCTCGTGAATCTACAACACTTTGACATTGTTATGACGAAATTTATCATCAATAAGAGGACAGACGCATAAAAAACTGACGTCAATTTGTTAATTTTCGTTTCAAGACGCCTACAATATGCAAATGGCGCGCTCTCGCGCTCAGCCAATCAAATGCAACTAATTTTGGCGCTTGGCCAATCAGGAGTCAGTAATTTTGCCCTTGTCAGAAAGAAAATTAAGAAAAAATGCCGTCTGTCTCTAGGCGTCTTGAAACGAAGAACGGATTTTGAGTTGTTCAACACAAGGATCGCTTCAAAGTTTGACTTTAAACTGAGATGGTTGGTAAAAAGGGTATGGAAATCGGGTGTTTGCTTGAAGAGAAATTGCAAAAGGTGAACCTATATGTGTTACGGGAAACAGCAAATTGTTATTTGTTTTAAAACTACTGAAAACTTTGGAGGGACGTGGTCGATAATTTTTCCAGCGAGAGGAAGCTTCGCAACTCAGGTGAATAAAAATTTACTGAGTTAATTGAGTTTTAAGTGTGTTTTGTCAATGAACTAGAATTGTATTTATCTCTTAAGATGTACATAATGGTCAGTCTTTCTTGTTCTGTGCGCTGAGCAACAGTTAAAATGCTTGTTTTAGAACTGTTTACGAGCGGGTACTTTTAATCTGAGGGCCGGCTAATTGTGTTTCAACGTGCATGGAAAGTTTTCCGAAAACTTTGCTCTCTGTGTTATAAACAAGTAATCGCATTGAGTCCTCGTAGAATTAAGGATAAATTTCACTTGTATTTTCAAAGTTTTCACAAATTGTCCTGGTCGCTGCGCGACTCGATCGGGCAATTTTGTGAAAACTTTGAGAATACGCGTGAAAATTGGTTGACAAACTTGGGGGTTTTTTAAACCAATCACAGAGTGAGATGAAACAAAACCAAAGCAGTAACGCATTACTTTCAAAGCTCAATGAAAACCAGACTTACCTTTTAGGAAGTGCTTTGGCTGCACGTGACATGTGTGACTGTACAGTTAGCTAACGTTGTTTTCTTTATGACATTTAGCTGCTTCGAGATTTCCAGTGAAGCCCGTAACCGTCGATGCTGCATCGGTAAACAGTTCTCCAGAAAACAGTACATTAGTACCAAAGGGTAAGTTTTACCGTCAGACAATTATTTTAAAAGAATTTAAAGCAATGGCACAGGGGGTGTAAATATCAGCTCTTTTCTTCCACTAAATTAACCCTTTAAACCCCAGTAGTGATCAGCCTCAAATTTCTCCTCATAATATCAGTGTATTATAACACATGCAGGTCACGAGAATTCAGCAAATGATCACCAAAGATGAATTGTCTTGATGTTAAAACACATTCTCCCAATTTGTAATCAATAAAATCTATGGAGACCAGTAAGGAGAATTTTTATATTGATTTTGGGGCTTAAAGGGTCAAGGCCTAAATTTTTTTCGGTTCCAAAACATTTTCACTCAGGGTTTTCCTCGTGGTTTTCTCTTCATCAAATCTACTTTGGCGCTTCTTGTCTTTCTCTTTTGTTTGATTGTTAATAACCAGATTTAAACTGTAAATAATATGCGGCACAAAACTCCAAGAGATAGTCTAAAGGCTGTTTTAAAGGATTGCAAAATATGGCCAGACTCTATGACGCACCTTGTCGCTATTTATGGAAATGGCATCTTTTTTTTTTTTTTTACACTGAGCCCTTTCAACTCGCGAGCGAAACAAATATCGCGGGGGAGTTAAAAGCACATGTAGGCAGAAAAGAGGGGGCTGGACTCAAGTTCATAAGAAAAGAAGACGGCTGTGAAGAGACCCGTAAGTCAGAATAACAGCTTTAATAAAATTTTGTTCTCACCGTCATTAGCAATGCCCGCTAAATCCGAGTCTGCGTTCTGCTTATGCCATGAGCCAATTCCATAACCCTGTTATGCGTAATTCTTGATCGATCTAGAACCTTCAAAAGTACTTCAGAGTCATTCTTTCTGCCCTACGGAGGAGGTGATGAAGAGTTCCAAAGTGACCAAGCTGGGAACATACCCACAAACGAAACGTAAGTATCTTTCCCTTGGATTTCCTCGCATGACGTTATAAATTTGTTTGTCCACAGTAAGCGGGAGGAGAAGGCACTGGTACTAGTCTGTCGGCTGATACTAAGAGGGCAAAAATTACAGTTTAAAGGCTCCGGCCAAAGGGATTCAACACTGTCCAACCCTTTAAACCCTGATATAAAAACGCATATTCTCCTTACTGTTCTCCATACATTTCTTATGGAACTAGTAAGGAGAATTTGTCTAAACATCAAGACATCTTATCCTTGGGGATTACTTTCTTTATTCTCGTCACTTGAATGTTAGAACAAGTATTGATAATGTAACGAGACGTTTTATTTTCGTCACTGTTAAGGCTTAAAGGGTCAAACATGTATGGGCATCCTGTTGAATGGTTCTGAAGGATGTTGACGGGAGTTCAACAAAGTTTGATTTCCATCAAACACTCGTACAACTAAGTTGTAACCAAAAATGTTGAACGATGTTGAATCTGTGTAACAGAGGCCTAACCCTGGTGGGAGGGGAGGGGGCGTGGTTGTGGTCGCCTTGGTCGTATCGTTGATACTTTTTGCTTTTAAGGGACGGACCATTAGAAAAGTGATGGGGGGGGGGGAACCAAAAAAAAATTCCTGTAAGGGAAAATGTCCGAAAAAAATTCATGCAAGGGAAAATGTCCGAAAAAAAATTCATGCACAAGATGGGCCTCATTTTGATATGAAACCATAATTCGTTCTGCCAAAGTGCTCAAGTAGTGTCTCCAGTGTTTAAAAAATTGGAAATTTTCTGGGACTCTGCCAGGATGTTATAAAATATTGTTTTCATAATTAATATTTCTTTTGTCAGGAGGGGGATACCTTCGCCTGGAACAAATTTTTTGTTGTTTTTATAGTCATAGTCATACAGCTGAACCCCGTTATTTTGAACCGTCAGGGGAAACAAAAAAAGTTTGAAATAGCGGGAGTTCAAAATAACCGATAGTAAATGAGTGAAGGGCAAATCCAAGCCGAAGGGAAATTGGTTTAAGTTTGAAATAACGGGAAATTCAAAATAATTGAGTTCGAATAAGCGTAGTCTATTAAACTGTAGATTATTAACACACGACAAGCTCAGGAGCTGAAGCTTGTTACAACACTCTCGTGGAATAAAAAGGTCATTAATCACTTGTTAGGTAAAAATAAAAAGCAACAAACAATCACACCCAAATTCACTTTCTTTTATTTTCTTAGTGTTAAGCCTCCTTCAGTAATTTAAATTTTAAAGCGAACATTATTAAAAAGTGTTTTGTAATAAAATAAACTTAAAAATGTAAAGTAACATAACAGTACAAGCTATGTATTTAGTAAAACAAAGTTGCATTGTTTTTAATTAATTCAATAGCAAATTGTGCATAAGGAAAATATTTTCTCAAAAAAAAAAATACATGCATAGGGCTGTAACCCAAAAAAAAAGTCTTGCACAGGAAATGGGCCAAAAAAAAAAATTCTGGCAGGCTAAAAATCCCCCCCCCCCCCATCACTTTTCTAATGGTCCGTCCCTAACTTTACATCGTCTTTTCATGGGTGTGTCCAACCTCTGAATGTAAAGTACGTGATCACAATTTTCATTATGCGCTATTGTAGTTTTAAAGAATTTTTAAGGGTAACTGATTCAGCTCAGTTTAGTCTCAGTTGTCACTTAAATATTCAGTTACAATGAAAGAAATGAAGAATGAGGAATTGAATATCATTTTCAATTTATTTACACAGGTTACCTTTCAATTGGCATTGCGTCAGTTGCAAGGCCATCTGGAGCAGATTACCTACCACAAACCATTCAAAGCTTGATTGACAGTCTGAGTGAGAACGACAAGAAAGACACTTACATTATGATATTCCTTGCTGATCTTTACGACCCACCAAAAACCACCGCAAAAGAGGAACTTTCAAAATCATTCGGTAAATATATTGATGAGGGACTTTTAACAGTGATAGAAGCGTATCCTGAGTATTATCCACCACTGAAAAATATCAAACAGAAATATGGCGACTCTGACAACAGAAGAGCTTGGCGCTCAAAAGAGAACGTTGATGCCACATTTGTAATGTGTTACTGCAAAGAATTGTCACAGTACTACATTCATCTCGAAGACGATGTGATATCTTCGCCCAGCTTCTTTCCAAAACTGCAGGACTTCATAAATACGCAAAATGTAAAGCCTTGGTCGATGCTAGATGTCACTATACTAGGAAGCAAGGCCAGAGTTTATCGCACAAGAGATCTCGGGAACATCGCTTCCTTCTTTTACCTCATGTATGACGAAATGCCCATTGATTGGTTAATGGGTCACTGGCGCCGAGTTAAGGAACAGAAGCCACGTAAGAGACTCCCTCCGGCGTCACTTTTTAACCACATTGGCGACAGATCGTCCCTCCAAGAAAACGAATTGTCAGGGGTAGGGCAAAAGGAGCCTTTTTTTGACCAATATGACCAAAAGTACAAGGGCCTCAACCCTCCTGCCACTGTTACATCATCAATGTCCCCTCACCAAGGAAAACCACAGGACGCTTATGATAAGGGCAGCGGTTATTTCTGGGCAAAAAAACCCAGAAAAGACGATTATATCCTGATAAAATTTAACACGTCAACTGCTGTCCAAGAGGTGTTTGTGGACACGGGATGTTATCAAGCAAGGCGTGATTTGTTAAATAATGGTGTTTTGCAAGCTAGCTACGAGGCAGCTGAGGGTCATCCGCAGTTACAGAGCAACAATTCTTGTGGAAATTTTACAACGCTTGGATCATTTGACAGTGGGAAAGCAAAGATTTCAACAGATAAGTCGAGAAGGGTCAACTGCTTACGAATCCTGGTAACGGAAAAGCAAAGGAAAGGGATTTACCTACGTGAGATTGATGTCTGGTAGAACGCGCATCATTCTGACCGCGAAGCGAGAGTCCGATTTGTTAATCACCAGTATGACTAAAGTCAGAATTGGACGACACGAAATCCTATTATCAATTAATCATAAATATTACAATTTCTGAGGATATTGGAAAGGACAAAATAGGAAAAGTGACAAGCTGGTGAGTGGCGTAAAATGTTTTAATATATGATTACGTCATTGTTGATGGGGAAAAAATTCGAAAAACCTCCATTTTGTAAAGAGCCCAGTTTTGGAGGGTTATTTGTTGTTGCTATAGTGATTATATTGAAGTTTGTGATTGGTTCAATTGTGATTGGTATATTGAATTGTCCGATGACAGACTGTCCAATAACAAACTGTCCGATAACAGGTTAGGGGGCAAATTAGTGGAAAATAGAGGCTTTTTCAGGACGGTGTCTTCTTTTGTTACTGCGCATACGTTCTGCGCATCTCTGGTCTTGTCCGAGGTATTCAACTGTCCTAAGAAATTTGCCTACTAATACGAAGGTGTTTTTGCATGGTTTATGTCTATGTGGAAGTAGCAGATCTTGGGCTATCAGAATCCAAAAAGAAAATTGGGGATAGCCACGCATTTTTCAGCGATAATTGAGCTTAAATTTTGAAAGAAATGGCCCTACATTCTTTGCATTTTAAAGCTTTTTTAGAATTATGGTTGCTTAATTTTCTCTAAAAAAAATGCATGAGTGATGGTTACCCACATTCTTCTTTTTAGATTCCAATAACAACTATTGCTAAGACCTGCTTTTTCCCCATAGTCATAACCTTTACAAAAATACCTCTGTATTAGGAGGCACCGTTCATTTGAGGAAATTGTAATATTTACGATAAGTCTAGTTATAGTTTACACATTTCATGTTTGGTCCAGCGTGGTAGAAAACTGTGTTACTTACTCTTAGAAATCATGCATGACCAAATCAGGCTTAAAATTAAGCTAAATCACTACTTTAGGCTATACTACTAAAATCAGGACTTCTCTCAACCATAGGCTTGAAGGCTCGCCCTTCAACACGGAGCGAGCGTATGAAAGGGAAGGCTCCGCCCCATCTGAAACGTTCGGATGGTTTCCAACCTAGTTAGTAAAACCGGACGCCGAAGGGGGGAAATGATACGTATCCTTGAGTAGCTGTAGTCAGGAGTTGACATAGTAAGGAAAAAAATTTGACACTGATTTGTTTTTAGTTACAGTTGACTCCCGGTAACTCGAACCCTCGGTAACGCGAAGCTCGCACTAACTTGAACCAAAATTGATTTCCCTTGGATTTGCTCCATACATTTACTGTAATTTTACCCTCAATAACTCGAACCCTCGATAACTCCAACCTCCCGCTAACTCGAAGTGAATTCCCATTCCCTTCAGGTCATTTTCTTTATAATTTCACCCTCGATAACTCGAACCTCGTTTGTTAAAGTGTAATGAGACAAAACATACTCCATAGCACTGAATCTATTTTCAATCAATTTTCGAAAAATTGAGCAGCATTGTAGTTTTGAAGTTTCTACTGCGTCCTTTGTGTCACTTTCTTTAGTTTCCTGATGTTTTGATACAGAAAATGTGACAAAATGTGTCATGTGATTAAAGTGGTGTCAGCAGGAATCCCATCCCCCCATAACTCGAACTCCCCATAACTCGAACCTTTCTTGATTTCCCTTGAAGGTTCGAGTTATCGGAAGTCAACTGTATTAGCTTAAGACGTTTCGGCTAATGCTTAAACCTTCACCACTTTGAAAGCTGTAGTTCTCACGGGTAATCATTAAATTACAGCACGTGCATGCGACTGTTAAGAGGCCTAAGCATTTGCCGAAACATCTTTAGCTAAAAACCAAAAACAAGTCAGTGACAAACCCTTTACACCACTATGTATCCTGTCAAGTCAGGTTTGGCAATATAGAAATGGACTCTATATAACTTATGAAATTACAATATTAGAAACTTAGACTGTGGGTGAAAACAAAATACCTGCAGTTTTTTTTTATTTTTTTATTTTTTTATTTTTTTTTTTTTATTGATTGCTCACACATTTACAAACATTACATTAACAGTGTTATTATTACACTACTTACAGATATTATTTGCACAAAACTAACTTCTAACAATACATTACGAACTACAGTTACAATACAATGTAAGTTAACCTTATTAGAAATAAAAGAAAAAAAGAACTTACAAAACACTAGCCTATCTTATACCCTATAGAAAATAGTCCCCGTAGCATTTAAACAAATATTTTTTAGGAGAGTAATATTGTATAATTAAGGAGATCGGAAGAAAAAATTACTACTAACAGGGTCAAACCAGGACTGAAAAGTTAAATTTGATTCAGTTTTTTTTATATAAATTTTTAATTTGAAAGGTGGCCGAGGAGAGGTTTCCATTTCTCTGATGAAGAATTAGGATCATTTTTTTCAATTTCATAGCTTTTGTTCATGAGATGCAAGAAGTGCGAAAGATTAGGGATTTCGTTTTTTAATTTACAGACCCAGATACAATATCTGCTCATCAGACAAGAGAAATTAATTTGCAACTTTGCATTTGAGGTGTCTGGCTTTAGGCCGAGAGCAATGGTCATGTCTAATTTATTCCCTTTCTGCGTACATAGGGATGTCTGAAGCCATTTAAAAAAGCTTTCCCAAAAACGAGTGGTCTGGTTGCAATGCCAAAAAAGGTGGAGCAAAGTTTCTGTTTCCTTTTCGCAAAAGGAACAGCGGTCACTGTCTTTGACGTTAATTTTATACAAAAAGGAGTTTGTAGGTAGACGTCGATGAAGAAATTTAAATTGGAATATTATTAGTTTGGTACTTTGCTGCTATTTTATAGTCACAATTTAACTTTCTTATCTTTTGAAACATCCATAACTAAATTAAAATCTCCTCCTATAATGATCTCGTCGCATTGGAAATCTTGTAAATAAATGGCTATATCTCTGAAAAAATCAGGTTTATCTTCATTTGGCGCATATAGATTGCAAAGAGTGATGTTCTTACCATTTGTACAAATGTCGCAGATGATGAAACGACCATTAGGATCTGAGCGTGTTTTGGTGATTTGCAGATGGAAATTGTTATTAAACAGGATGCATGTGCCTGCCTTGTTGCTAGCACAACAACTAAACAGGGCTTTGTATCCCCATTCGGCTGTCCACAAATGAATATTTTTTTCTGTGCAATGCACTTCTTGCAGCATGTATATGGAAAACTTTTTCTTCCTTAGCCAGTTAAAAATTTTTTTCCGTTTAGAAACCTCTCCGAGACCCCTTACATTTAGAGAACTAAATTTTAAATCACCCATTCAACATAGATTTCATGGGGGTATATGCAGTCCGTTTCAGAAATGTTTGACCCATTCATGAGACCTCTATTATAAATTAGTTTACACTTTTGTATGCCATGAGACTTGTGAAAAATAAGTGTCATTATATTTGCACAATAGGCCAGTAAATCAAACGAACAACAAAAGTTTACATAAACACACACAAACGAAGCGGCTCTTGCAATCGCCCTCGAAATTTTGGATTCAAAACCAAAAGTTAGATTAATTCGGGAGTAAATTGCCTAGAGCTTAATAAAACTTAGCTATTAGGATGCGCTGTGTCGATGTTTACTACCTCAAAGCGATCTACCGTCCGCATAAGCCGTTTTTCGGGCTTATTCTTAGAGGAAAACAAACAGCAGTAATGAATATATATTCTTAAATATACATATACGTTTTCCTATTTCGGGTCGATAACAAAATGTTATTACGAGATTTCTAGAGTTTTTCCAAGCTTTTCGAGAATTTGTTGGAGTGTCTCCTGCATTTTATCAGCTTCACTCATGATGCACGGACCCGTTAATGGCGGCTCTTCTTCGTCGTCCACGTGGAGTTGCTCGGTGTTATTTTGCGTGTTCCGAGGTTTTTTTTGTTCTGGCGACTCGTTCGTAGAGGAGTTAGACGACCTATTTTTTCTCTTTGTCAACGTTTCCATGGGATTCGGCCATTAAATATTGAAAAATTTTGACGGCCTTGGCGGACGATTTGCCCACGCTGCTTACTCCTTCGAGGCGCGCATGCTCTCAAAAAAAATACCTGCAGTTCATGTGTAATTTATCAGCTTGTGTGAACGCGTGAGTGTGTTTCACTGTACACTTTCCAGATTGGACTGGGACAACACAAATGACATTTATTGTAAACAAATGAGACAGGCAATAAACAATTTAATGAATATGTGTTCCAGTCTAGAACATGTCCAGTACGAGGCTGTGTTCTCTTAAGACAATAAAATGTTTAATTTGCCGCGCCCAACGTTAATTTTTAATGGACCTTTTTTACGTGGAACCCAGTAGAGGGCCCATTGGTCAAAGCAGATTCCAGCTAAGCAAAGATTAGCGTCAGTTTAAAATTTAGTGAATTTGTGTGGATTCTTTTTACCCTGCATTTTGACCTGGCTGTTTTTAAACTGTACCATAACAATTAGCAGTGAAATGAAAAAAAAAAACGTTTTTAACAAGAGAGTAAAAAACCTTGGTAAGAATTAAATCCGAGTTAGCGATAGTCAGCTTTTGAACCATCGGACCCTACACTACAAAAGCCGGTCACTTTCCAATTGCCAAAGAGTGTAATAACAAGAACAGACCAAGACAACTATGACGGTGTTTAACCCTTTCACACGTTTGGATTTCACCTGTTTTGTGGCCAGCTCGGGTACTAAAATTAGGACTGAATTCCTTTAACTCGCATCCCAATGTTCCCTGGGACACCGACAGGAATATAGAAGCAAAATTCCCGGAGGAGGTGCAAACCAAAAATTGGTTTGGAAGAACTTTTAAAAAGTTGTCCTTACGTCTCACGTCTCTCCCTTAAGCTTTCCGAAATGCTTCTTGACGAAGGTGACAGTGTCTTGAAGACAAGCAAAATCGTTTACCAGTAGCATGTGCACGCATGGTCAATCCGAGCAAAGGACGTTAGTGTAGTAAGCAGATAAAACCATGATTATGATGATCAGACATGACGAGCCAAGAACAACAAAAGTAGGGATCTCTTCCTCCAAGCTCCTCGCTCCAACCACTTGAACAGCAAACTCCGTCGTCAGATTGCAGAAGCTAGCATGGAAATTCAACTGATTAAGATCCATCGATATGCGACTAGTGACAGCAAGAAGACACAAAAACACATTTCCAGAGACACAAAAACGTTTCACCCGCGTGCACGCGGGCAGGCCAGAGCTCGCCCGCGTGCACGGCCAAACTTAGACTTGCTCCAAGTCGCTCATTCTTACTATGGAAGGCGCGCGTGGTCCACGGTAGTGAATCAAAATGGCCGCTCACAGGTCCACGCGCGTGAAACAAAATGGCAGATTAGATGTTGTTAAGAGGTGGTGCCAGCTGCTATGCATCGCGCGCGTGAAGAAAATTATCGCTCACTAAACGCGAACGCACTTTCGTCCCTTATCTCCGCACGATGATCATTGTTTTCGTCCTTTATAAGAAAATACAAGCGCCTTGGAGCAAGTCTTGACCAAACTACTCGTGAAGTAGCCATGGACGGCTGTTTTATATGAAAGACTCATCAGCATGGCGTAATGAAGCGTGTAGGGTCCTACCAAAAATCTTACAACCCTTTGCCATCGTTTACGTCCAAATCGAATCTGAAGGTTACTTTAGACTTCAGCTCCACAAATCACGGAGTGTGTTCTGTGACTTCTTGCTGTTGCTTTTTGTATTTTGTGGACGTTTTAACCACAAGTGTATTGTTCTTTATGGTTATCTTCACCTTATGTCAGACAAACACAACTCACAAATTATAGTAATGGCTGATGATTACGCCTAGTTTACCATAAATGGATTCTCATGTGAGACTTCAGGCCAATAAGGGACTGAAAGAATCCCTCACATATGGACCAAACCAAACATGACTCAAGCACAAATGCCTTACGATTCTCCTTAGCTACAAATTTCTGTCTGGTCAGTTCTACTTCTGTGTATTTAAAGATGCAAACTTCATCACTGCTGCATTTTCTGTACTCAGATCTCTTCTGTGTCGTTGAGGCTCATGAAGATTTACCCAGCACAATAACGTTACTTCTCACCTGAACTCTGGATCAATGACTTTCAGTGTAAATACAAATATGCCAACATCATTCCACGAGACATGTGAGGAAGCTGCAGAACTGTTCAGGATCTCGTAGCGTTGTTGAAGATCAGTTGCGCTCACAGGACCATCTGTTGGCTCTTCAAAACAGCTGCGGTAATTCTGTTGAATTGGAAAACGGTATGAGAACAATAATAGTAGTAAAGGGGGACCACTAGGCCCAGTGAGCCTCGTTTTGATGTAAGGATGACGTCATAACCGGAACCGGAAGTCACGTGTTTTTGAGATGGGAAACCGCTGACCAGTAAGGGATCGCGGGCTCATGCAACCGGAAGTCACGTGATTTGAAAAGGGAAACCGCTGGCGAGTAGGAAAAATGGATCGTGGGCTCAAGGGGAAGTCAAAACGCGGGCTCAAAGTCCAAAGTCCAATTGGGGAAACGGGGGTGACCCATATATGGCCCAGATATGGATTTGATATGGGTTTGATATGGCACATCAAGCAAAAGGCATTTATAAGTTGGAAAGAAAATATTTTAATGTAAATCATATAATCCATGGCTTGCAGATGATGAGAGTTCCATGTCACAAGGGGAAGCAGAAGCGTGGCGTAACGTTTTAAGGAAGGAGACGATATGGTTTTCGATGAAATAGAGGAAATCCATGTTGCTCGCATGGGGTACTGTGGAAAGATTTCCTTTCAATAAAGTGTCCTCCAAACCACAGATGTTTATATGAGTGTTCCTATTAATGAGTTCCTTTTGATAATATATGAGTGTTCCTTTGAGTTCCTTTTAATAATATGAGTATTCCTTTGAGTTCCTTTTAATAATATGAGTGTTCCTTTGAGTTCCTTTTAATAATATGAGTATTCCATGATGAGTAGTCCTTTTGCCTTTTGATAATATGAGTATTCCTTTGAGTTCCTTTTAATAATATGAGTGTTCCATGATGAGTATTCCTTTTGATATGGGTTGAGTGTTCCTTTTGATATGGGCTGAGTGTTGCAATTGATAAGATGAGTTGAGTATTCCATGTGGCCTCGCTAGAGGCGACGTCATGTCCCTGCATGGACTAGAGATGTCATTGATGGCTCCCAAGCCAGCAAGCAAGCAAGCAGGTAAGGATTCCAAGGGACAAATCACAGATGATGACGATAGCGATGCACAGGCAATGTGGCAAATGAACGTGAAGGTGACTTCATGGGCTCTCACCACGACGAAAAACGCAGTCAAAACATGACGCAAGCTTTCCAATGGGCAAGGAACGGCAACGACTTGGTATACTCTTAGGAAAGAGTCTCACTGGTAGCCGTAGGGGTAGGTTTGGAAAGTGACAGGATCCACGACTCTCTTGTCGTAGACGAGCTGGTAACGTTTATACTCGGGGAAGGTGTACAGTTGGTAGTGTTTGGGATCGCGTACAATTTGATATGATTTGACGACTTGGGTCTGCCGTGGACGTAGAAGGGGCTTCTGGATTTCGTCCAGGACATTCTGACGCATGATGTGGTAATTCAATTGGGTTTTGCCTTCGCTGTTAAGGCGGAACCCCCTCACCTTGCACTCGACGTGGCCCTTTTGGGTTTGATACCCATAGTTCTTGGGACCCCCTGAGACAAATTCCACAATGAAATCGTCAGGGTCCAATTCACTCGTAAACTCGCCGAGGTAATCGCCCAAGACCGGGGTTGGTTGATTCTCCTCTGCCCAGTAGATGACGGAGTCCGTGTCGTAGTAGAGGACACGTTCCCCTAGCTGTTCCAGGGCTGCATACAGTCGGAGCCGGGCCCAACAGGTAGTGAAACATGCCACGAAGATATTGAGGTTAGGTGACACGGGGATGTCTTCGTCTTGGTACTGGTAATGCACCTCCACTAAGTTGTCATTGATAACTGATACGTGACGCACGTCCAACGTACTGGTATCTAGAAAACGGTGGAAGGCTTGAGGGTCCTCAAACGTTTGGACTTGGGTCTTGTTGAGACGTTGTCCAAACTTGCCCCACATGGAATTGAGCATCATTTTAGCGAGGGTACGCAACCCCGGATTCTTTTTGATGTTGGCGTAGTCCAATTGAATGCCTTCATGCTCGAAGTACTCTCGAAGGTATTGCTGGCGTTTGGTTTCGTCGTCACCGACCCAGGATGGCCACCCGCTGGCTTCTTGCTTGATTTTCAACCAGGTGTTCACGTAATCTCGGAACAGTCCTTCACACGTCTCGTCAAAATGCCAGACCTCATAGATGTACAGGATGTCGTACCCCAAGTCCACCGCTTTAGATAATTCGGGGCTACACCATGTTCCCGTCAGGGCTCGCTGTTCGTCGGTGTGCACACATTCTGCGCATCTGTCTAAGGGTCGTTTGGCCATCTCTTGTTCCACACAGGCAGCACAGAGAGGAAAAAGGAGTTTGGAGTCATGACGGTAAGGCAGGACAGGATGGTAGAGTTGACGTGGCGGCAGGACTTTGCATTGGACGAGGCCAAAGTACTTGGTGATGTCGGTGTGTCCCGGATTGAAGATGAAACGAGGATGGCCTTTGGGGTACACACAGGTCTTGTTCACCCAGGGGTACAAGGAGGTCACATCGATGTAATGTATTTGTTGATTGGGTGTCACGTGATGGTACAGTTTGACGGCATTGGTACGACCCCCACAGAAAGCGTCACGGGGGTTGAGAGGTTCTGTCAACTCAAGGGTCCCCAGGTACGTTCGGATGTCCAAGGAGGTGTCTTTGAGACGGGACCAATCACATTCCCACATTTCCACGAGATGGTATCCGAGCTCTTTAAATTGTTGGATTCTTTGCTGGGTGGTCTCGTAGACATCTTGCATGGTTCGATCATAGTGACGTAGATGGCTTTCGTGACGAATGGGGAAACAGCGACGACACCCATGCCAGAAACACCCGTGAAATTCGTAGATGGTGTTGGTACTGGCATCGAAACCGTCGACATGGAAGTTAGTGCCAGGGATGCAATACTCGCCGGCATTACGGGCATGTTGAATGGTCTGTTGTTCTTGGGCACACCAGGTTAACCATTCCAGGGCCGCCTTGGAGTAGTTGATATGGTTCTTCCAACCACGCACGGGTTCACTGGCAATACTGTTGGGGATCATGCGATTCATGCGTAAATCGCGGTTACAGGCAGAGGCAATGGTGATGTGGTCGAAGGGGTTGAAGCCCGTGAGCGTTTCAAACAACCGTTTGAATGTCAAGCAACCTTCTTTCAAGAGACGTACATCGGATTGGCAGTACTTAACCAGTTCTTTGCGGAAGTCAAAGACTTTGTCGCGTTGCTCTTGATGCCAGGTTTCCAAGGCTTGCTTGCCTTCGGGGGACATGGTTTCAGGCATGTAGTAATCGAGGGCCGGGATGGGTCCTACGTAGTTTTGATGGTCTGGATGATTAAACTTGTGGGGGAAGTACCCTTTGCGGAGTTCTGTCAATCCAAAGGTTTTGGGAAACGCGGACAGAGGCATCTGAAAGAAACTCAAAGAGTCGATGAAGCGGATACGGTCATGTTGGACTTGCAAGAGTTTACACCCGTTCCGGAGCTGCTCCACTAATCTATTGTCGCCATAGTATTGATGAATGATAAAGTAGCCATCGTACCCTTGGAAGTTATGGGCCAACACATTAACTTGGCGGGTATCATGGACTGTTAAGGTATCCAACCATTCCAGAAAATCTCGGACGCAATGCTCACCTACGAACTCAACGGGACGATCGTCGTCTTCGGTTTCGGCCACGACGAGGTTAGCGATGTGTTGTTCTTGGGGTTGCATGGCTTCAATATCAAAGAAGACATGAAGGGGTGGTATGCTGTCCTCCTCATCGTCTTCCTCCTCCTCGGGTGTGGCATCCACCCCCACCCTACGTTTAGGGCGGGGCCCTCGTTGTCGTTTCCTCTTTCTTTTCTTGTCTTGAGTGGCTATTTGAATAAAACAACGATGAGTTGCACCGTCCACGTACTCATGACAGCAGGGACAATCAATGTAGCCACATTGATGGTTGTCAATGTGGCGAGCGGGAACGTGGATGAGACATTGAGCACAGCGACGGCGCCGAAAGCAGACGGAGGAGTCTAGGTTGGTGACGGGTTTGCCGGCGTGGTCCTTGACCAGATGCATTTGGAAACAGGTGTCTCCAAAAAAGTCCCGATGACATTGTTGACAACGTTGAGTGGCTTTCTGGCCTCGAGGGTACGCCTCCAGGAAATCAGGACACTCTTTCTGCCGACAGGCTCCGCACAACTTTTTCTTGGTGCATCGATGCTTTCCCTCCTCGTTATAGGGTTTCCAACAATGGGCACAGACGTAACCGACCCCGAAAAAGGCTGGCAACTTGGTAATGACATCATAATGGCCTTTCTCGTGCAACAGGATCAATTGTTTGTCTTGAAGGGGACCAAAGGTGGTGATGTGATAAGAACGGTCGGCATCCACCAACAGGATCTGGTAACCGGTCAGGGAAGGAGCGGTACTGAATTGGGTCAAGGCATCGTAGCCACAAGGGCCGAAGGGCACGTTGGCCTCGTGATGAAGCAGCAACGCGAGTTCTTTTTGAATTTTCCGTGCTTGTCGAATGGATGACCATTTCGGGTGTTGGTCCACTTTGGCTTTGGCAGTGACGAGGGCTCTGGCACAACAGAGGTCATCCCTGTTTTGGATCTGGATGATGGAACGTTTCTTGGGTATTAAATTTCGTAGAGGTTGATGTCCGGGTTTGGTCCGGCGTGGTTTACCGGTTCCTTGAGGGGCATGATGGACTTGAGTAATGGAGACTTGAAAGGAGTCGTCCATTTCAAATTGTTCGTTGCTGTTGAGGGCTTGGGCTAAACGTTGGAATAAAGCCTCGACACGGTCGCCGCCTTGGCGCCATTCTCCTGCACGTAATCCCCAGCCCTGAAAATTATTATGGAGTCTGTTGGAGGCGATGGTAAAGTACAGACGATCTTGATCGTGGAGGGGTGGTGTGGTGGTGGTCAACACTTGATTCACCGCGCGACGTAACCCCTCTTCTAGAGCTCGAGTCATGCTCTGATTGGGAATGAAATTCCCCCTTTGGTGTAACTGGGTGTTGAAATGACGTTCACGTACTCCCAGACGGTTGCTCAAACGATCGACATAGGGTTGGAGTTCAAACTCGAAGACACCCTCCGCATTGGCATCCAAACCTCCCCCAGTTTGTTGAAGAAGATGGGTTTGAAACGCACGTTGGCGTTCGAAGCGATCCAAGGCCTCTTCACAAATCTCATCACTGTCCGGCATGTCTTCGATACATAACATAGGTCCCACACAGGAAGTTGTCTCTTCTGGCTCTGAATCGGTCATCTCTAGGCCAAGCAGGGCCAGGACCTCGCTTCTAGCGAGGCCACTGGGCCCCGCTTCCTCTTCTTGGCGAGAGGACATGAGCAGATGAACTCACTGGAGATCGGGGCTCTGTTTTTATAGAGAACCAAAAGGTCACGTGGGAGGGGAAGGAGCCAATCACTAAACAGGGTGCCCCCCTGAGAGGGGGTGCCCTAGGGAGGGGTGGGACGAGGTGGGGGGACCCCCCTCCCCCCTCTCTAGTTAGGGTCCATGGTGCATGACGGGAACGAATGAGAGACTATAAAACAGATCGACCCTCGAGGTGAGTCATCTCAAAATGGCCGCTGGTCATGAGAAGCTATTGGAAGCCTTTGAGGAGTTTGAATTAGATTTGGAAGTAGAGGAGATCTTGGGGAAAGTGAAGAGGGAGTTGGAGTTCGAGGAGGACACCTTTGCTGAGTTTTCTGAATATTTGAAACAACTGGAACCGGAGAAAGTCGAGGCGCAGCAACGCCGAGCAGAAGAGGCCGCTCGTTTACAGGAATATTGTTACCCTCAAATGACCTGTGACTGGTACATCGAGGGCCTGGATTATTGCTGTGACTATTGGCGGTACGAGTTTAAGCGGCCAGCCACACCTCCCCGAGCACCGCCACCATCGCCCGATGTCCCGCGTAAGACAGTTCCGCAGTCGTCACAGACCCCCAGTCAGTTACCATGAAAGCGATGACGACGACACCGACTATGACCCCCACGATGACGACGACACCGACTATGACCCCCACGACGACGACGACGACGACGAGTACGAACGGGCAGTCCTCAGGGCTAAACGAGTACGCAACATGGTCAAATGTGCACGGTACCGGGCCGAACACCGAGAGAAAGTGGCCGCCTCCAAAAAAAAGTACCGAGAAAACAATCGAGAGTTCATCGCGGTGTCCAACCAGTGTTACCGGGACAAACGTCGTAAACAGCTGGCGACGGCCCGCCAGCGCTACAAGGCAAAGTATCCAGAGCGCGTGGCTGAGACTGATCAGCGTTACCGGGAAAGGAATCGAGCCAAGCTGAGGGAGGCCCAAAGGCGCTACCGGGAAAGGAATCGAGCCAAGCTGGCGGAGGCCAAAAGGCGCTACCGGGAAAAGAATCTGGAACACCTCCTGGCGTATGAGCAACAATATCGGGAGACCCATCGAGAGGTGTTGATGGAGAAAGAGAGGTGTCGTCGAGCCCGCCTGGTGGAGAAAAAGAGAACTCAAGAGAAAATGGAGGCTTTAGGACCTTTGACATTAACCATCCCCCTGACGGATTATTTGAAATCCATTCCTGTGACGCAGGAATCTGTGGATACAAACGGACCGCCCACGGACTCTCATACTCTCATTGATTTGGATTCGGGGGGCGTGCAAGTTGCGGACTCCCCTGATTGGGAGAATGTTTCGTATTTGCAGGAGTTATTGAAAGACATGTCACCCGATGATTGGCAGCAACTCATGAACGATGTCGAGGAGTTTGATCTGGAGGCATTGTTGCCCCCTGAAGACCTCGTTCATGACATGTCATCCGACGAGGGCGTGGATTTATTGTTTGATTTAATGTCTTAACCCCCCTCGTCTCCGTATTTTGGCAGAACATTCGTATTAGTATTTGTGAGAGAACAATGACAACTCATCAATCAAAATGACATTGTTTTTATTTTATCTGGATTGTCTACATCACAATGGGTTTTGTCTCGCCAATCCTGCTTGAGACTCGAACTACAGAAGACTACCGAACTGCAGAATAACAATGTGACATTTTTTGACTCAACATGTTAATTAAATGTTTACAATTTTAAACGTTTCTTGGCTTGCATGATTTTCTTGACCACCCGTTCCGTCTTGGTTTTCTTGCCGGGTAATCGATCAATGGCTTGGATCATCTTCGTATCGGCTTTCCATTTATCTTGCAAATTCTTGGCACGGCTGTAATCAATGTCGTGTTGTTTCGCAATCTGGTCCAAGCGATTGATCCCGGGATCCCCCCGTTTCAGACGTTTGGCCAAATGCGTGCCAGGGCCCATGTACTGATAGCCAGGCCAATGAAATTCTTTGCCGGTTTTAGCAATCCATTTTTGGACATCCACGGCCCCTCCTCGTTGGGTGCGTTTCCGTTTGATACCCCTTCTCCTCCTCCTGTGGGTGGGCATGGTTTACTCACTGTCGTACTGCAAACGTCTCCGTCGGGGTGGTTTGCCTTTGGCCCAATCTTCCCAACCGGGTAAGGGTTTCAATGCTTGTACTTCACGGGAGACGCCTTTGCCTTTGCCTTTGCCTTTGCCTTTGCCTTTGCCTTTGGCCCAAGGACTCTCAGCTAACTTTTTTTCCAAGGTCTTGCGCCGTTCTCGAATGGCTTCTAAACGCGACCCGATATCCCCTCGACTGGTAGAAGGTCTCTCTTCTCCTCGACTGGTAGAAGGTCTCGGTTCTCTCGCGCCTTCCCTAGTAGCAGGGGTAATGGTGGGTTTGGGAGCCGACGGACCTCCTTTTATCATGCGCTTCAACCATTGTTCCACAGGTCCCGTCACCAAATCCCCGGCTTCTTCCTCTTCTTCGCCTGGCGGGGCACCCGGGGCACCCGGGGCACCGACCCCCACCCCGCCGGGAAATTGACGAATGCGTTTGGTTAACTTGATTAATTCTTGACTCAACGGTTTGGTTTGAGCATTGACCAGGGCTGGAGGTAATTGAGGGTTGGCTAACAAGACATGTTTTTTGGCGGCGAGCGTTGCGGCTTTGTTCAACAAGGCATTTTCGGTGAGTTCTCCTTTGTAATATTGAATGAGTTGTTCCAAGTCCTTTTGGGGAATCATGTACACTTCGTCCATGATCGTTGACTACACTCGGAGCAAAGTTCCCCGTCTTCCTGATCACGGCAACTCTTACAAAGACGGGCCCTCAAGATGTGTTGGTACTCTCGATACAACAGGTGATATTTATGCTTCCAATAATGACACTCGTCTTTCCACTTGTCGGTGGCCCGATTGGCCTCTTGTAATAGAGTCATCCACGTAGGGAGGGTTAACGAACACATTGACATAACACCTCGTGAAGTCCTTGAAACAAGCCGCGTCCTTTTTGTTGGACTAACCACTGACGACGTTTTTTGACGGAATGTCGACGACGTCCCAAATCACGTAGTACCTTTTTATAGGGTTGAAGTTTAGCCAGCATGGGTGGGGTGACGGGAATCTTGTTTTTTAAAAAGTTCAACACCAGTTCACTCACAGCATTGATTTGATCGGCATTGGCATGTTGTAACAACTCTTGACGTTTGGAACCATTGGCTTCTTGTAACATGGACCGTAAAAACGGCAATTGACGTCGAAGACGTTGCATCTTTACCGACGATGGCGACGACGATACCGTTGATTGGCTTTTTGAATCGTGCGTTTTATACGTTTATCCGTTTCCAAGGCCACGGCTTTCCCCAATCCTACCATAGCGGGGACCAATAGATTTAAAAAACCGCCTCGTTGACGACGGCGTCGTCGTCTTCTCCTCCTCACCATGGTTGACCCGTCAATAGACGTTGAAGGGCTTTGTCTTGTTTGATGAGGTCTTGCGTCTCTTTATAGCCTTGACGGGTATTGCGTTTGAAATCGGACCACCAACCCCCACCTCGTTGTCGTCGGTAATGTTGTACATTATCGGTAATGCCTTTCAAGGCTTGACCCCCTAATTTGCCTAAAGCCAGTCCAAACCCAGGCGCTGGCCCTGATAGAAACATACTCATACCATGGGCAATTTTATCCACCAAACGGGGTTTGCGACGCATTAAAGCCCCTCCTCTTTGTTTCCTTTTTCTGCGTCGTCGTCGTCGTTGGACGGCCATGGTTCTAAGAGTGTGGGACTAGGAGGGAGCGGCTTTTTATGGATCCAATACTCTTTGGGTCTCAAGGGACGAGGACATCCGTCTACATAGCACAGGGCTTCCAAGGGTTGGTACACAAAATGACCATGGTAATCTTGGAGACATCGTTTGGGTAACGGAGGGGTGAAATCCACAATGGTATCATCCAAGGTTTGCATCTTGATTAAAAATCGTTCCAGATCCTCCAAGGGAATACCCCGCACATGGGTTTTCAATTCGGTCAAGGCTTTGGCATAGGTGGTAAACGCAAATCGACTCATGGTCACTTTAAATCGGTATTGTTTAAAATCATTCCATCCTTTGACCACGGTGCCCACCGCCGCCAAACACGCTACCAACGTACTGTTTTCCAAAAGGGGGCCCGCAATCATACCAGCGGCCATCAGGAGTAAGGCCATGCCATTGAACAAGGCATTGATACACCTGTAATGATTCAACATTTTTCGATAACACCACCATTGTTGATGATAAAAAGCATACAAGGAATCCATGCGTTGTAATAATTCTGGGGGGAAGGGAAGACCATGTTGTTTCGATCCATTCAATAACGACACGACGGTTTTCATCTTTTTACGGTGAAACACGGGACGACGAGGTTTGTACGCTCGGTGCTCCTCCTTGTTTATAACTGGTCACAATGCTATTGGTCATGGTGACATTAGCAATTTCACGTCCTTGGGCCAACTGTTCTTGATCTTGTAACAGCATCCGTAAACGTCGTTGTAAATCCGCTTGACGCAAGGTACGAGGCTGTCTGCCAGAACTCCCAGACGTCCAAGATCCTCGAGGGGTAGCTGGATTGGAGGCAGGTGTCAAAGGGGAAGTGGGGGTATTTCGTCGTCGTCCTCGTATTCGTCTCGGTCGTCGTCCACGACGACCCCCACCACCACCACCACCACCTCCACCACCTCCACCACCTCCACCACCACCACCACCACCACCACCACCAGCACCACCAGCACCACCAGCACCACCACCACCACCACCACCACGTCCACCACCGCGTCCACCACCACCACCACCACGTCCACCACCACCACCACGTCCACTACGTCCACCACCACGTCCATTACCATTACCCCCAGCACCCGCTGCTGTTCGAGCACCCGCTGCCAAGGGTACGCTTGGAGGAGTCGCAGGGGTTCGAGCACCAGAAGACAACGGGCTGGTCTGGGGGCTTTGGAATGATTGATTTCCTGGACTTCCTACCCCTGCTGGGGAAGAAGCCTGGGCAGGGGGCACACCATCTCTACCCGTAGGGGGGAGGGACTCCATAAACTCCCAGAGGGGATCAGGGGGCATTTCCTCCATGGCCGCGTCGAGAAGGCCTTGGTCTCCCGTGAAATACAAATCTTGCCAGGCGCTTGGGGACATGACATTGCCGCTGGCCGCCCCCACCCCCGCCGGGGACACGGTATCGTACGATTGCGGAGGTTGACGGTCATCATCGGCCATGGTTGCTTTTCTCTTTTGACCTGTTCCAAGGGGCTCCCTTTATAGTCGTTTTTGATAGGTGCGAGTCCATCCTTCGTCTTTTAACAAGTGACTCAACACCCGTTGTTGATCGGACGAGGCCGGATGTAAATCCAAGACCAAATAGCCATACGGTCGTGTGGTGGCTTGATGAAACGTCTCCAACGTGTCTTTCCAAGTGGTAGGAAACGATTGAAGCATGACGTTGCGTACCCCTAATTGATCTCGGGGGTTCTTGAACGCCACGATGTAATGGGCATTGCGGGATATACTTTTCGCATAGCGACCCACGGGAAACATGTCTTGGCACAAGTAGAGCACAGTCACCCCTTGATGATGCGAATGTTTGGTGAATAAATCCAACACGCGTTTATCGTGACTGCCTTCATCCATTAAATCATCCAAGACCAGGACCCCCTGTCCTTCAGGAAACCATTGCACTAAGGCCTCATGATCGGGAATCCCTTCGTGAAACACCACCCCTTGATCTTGCATGCCTTGAAATCGATCTTGCCAGGCCCCATAACAATAATGCAGTTGGGTCGGTGGGGTTTCAAACAACTCCGGGTTGTCTACCAAGAGTTTTTCCGTAAACGCGGTTTTGCCACATCCCGAAGGACCCACCACCAAGATAGAGGAAGGCGTATGAAAACGAAACGGTTTCCCCGTTTGCATGATGACGAACTACCCAGTTAAAAAAAAGGCACCTTTTTATTGGAATCGGTGGGACTCGAACCCACGCACGACCTCCCTATTTTTTCCGAGGGGGATCCAAAGGCTCTACCCACTGAGCTACGACTCCGACACCGTTTTCCAACGAACTTTTTTATTTAATAATTACATTGATGATACGGATGACAACTGATTTGATACCATCTGGCTTCTTGACCTACAATCAATTGTTGAAGGCGTTGACCGGCTTGATGGTCATTGCTGACATAATCATGATCAGAAAACTCATTTAAAAAATCTTGCAAGGTTCGTCCACGGGCTTTGGCTTTCAAGTACAACAAGGCGTAATCACCACAACTCTTGCTTGAAATGGTTTGCAGGGACTTGCCATTGGTCACCACATACTTCCAATGGTGGACAATCCAATCTCGTAACGGGGTAGCTTGCACGTACGTGTCCAGGGGTAAAGCATAACTGTCGAGGACTTCACACACGTTTCGATCTGTCCACACCGCTAACCAATGTTGTCCCGGTTGATCGTGTGGGTCGGTATTCACAATGTACCCTTGGGGTTGGGTCTTGAGAGGACTCTTGGGTAAACGATCACAGGCCACCGTCCCGTAAAACATCGGTTTCAATTGGGGGTCGTCTCGGGCTAAATAATCCAACTGGACATTATTCAAGGCCACGTGTTCCATCTTCAGTGCTGGTAAATGTTATACAACACAGCTCCGTTCCTGTCAATCTCCAGCAAATTCTCAAATTCTCCATACACGAGCACGGTTATATTGACACCGGGGGCAGCTCCAAATTCCAAGACCAGTTGTAAATCGCCCGTTTGCTTGGGATTGAGGTTTTGACTGTCAGCACATCCATTGGCCACATTGTCAAACATGTACAAGGTACAATTTTTCCTGTGGCCCCAATCTCCTAGTTCTACCATATTGCCTTTCTTTTTACACCAGGCACCACTGGCTTGAAGAAAACGGAAGTAGCCTAGATTATCTCGGCTGCCATTGTTGTGCACTAACTGCAGGGTTTCATAAGGGTATTCTTCTCCTTTGACAATCTGTCGAATAGACGTCAGCCCAAATTTCTGGAAACAGAAAGGATCTCGGGTCACATCTCCATTGAAGGCTCGGCTGTCCAGTAACCCCACAATCAATCGGTCAGGTATTCTGTTTTGAAACAGGTTGGGGATATCAAAGCGGACCAGGTTGTCTTGCATGGTGAAGGTCCGGATTTCACTGCGGACGGTCGGGTAAGCAGCCACTTGGCCTTCATTGTGTCTTTTGCTAGACAAACTCTGGTAGATGGCGTCATTCAAACGCAGTTGGCAGAGATGAAACCGTAGTTTCACATCCCCTTCCATCAATCGGCCAGCTAGAGCCACTCCATTGAAAAACAGGGCCGGACCATTGAAATGAAATTTCATCTTGATTTCGATGCCAGGCACCAACAGTTTGCCAGTGTGAAACACTTCCAGGTGCGGAGTAAACACCAGACTGTGGGTGACACCTCCAGCATACTTGGCGGTTTCGGCGACCATGGCGGCCAAGGCTCCTTTGTGATTGGCACTGAGATTGGTCCAGGCTGCATTAGGGGTAGCAAAGTCTACGTTGGCAGCAGTCCATTGGGGTGGGGAATCCACTTGATTGAACCAGCCTTGGGGTCCCAACACGGTCTTGCCATCTTCTCGGTCAAAATTCAGCAAGTTTTCTAGGTAAGCTTTGTAATGATAAGTGTCGGATTGAGGACTGATCAACGTGCCATTCAATTGCAAGTCAATTTGTTTGATGATGGAATGGGCCAAATTATTGACGGGCCACAAGTTCTGATTGGCCACCAAGTCATCGTTCGTACTTTTCTGCAATCTCAATTCCATGGTAAAGTAACTGCGTCCCAAATCCACAAAATCGTCTAATCCAGGAATGATGAATTCCATGGGATTGATACCCGTGGTGGTGGGTTGAATGGTGACCATGCGATAGGCATTGATGCTAATGTCGGTCGGTGGCACCTTGAAAATCCGTAAGGCAGGGTTGACGGTCCCTTCGGAACGCTCGTGAGCCGGGGCAGCTTCGGTCATTTTAGCGGCGTCGTCGTCGAGTGGTACCCCGTCGTCGTCGTGAGGGGTTTTTATACCGTCGTCGTCGTGCTAAACGTTGTCTCAAATCAAACCCGGGGACTCTCATCACCTCGGGACTTAACCAACCGCCACGTTGTCCTCTCCTGAGTTTCCAAAACGGATACAGTCCACCCCATTGAGACAACCCTCGATTACTGCGAATCCGTCGAGGTCGTGAATGCACGGGATCCATGTTCACACGCCCAAAATATCACGCGCCCGTTTGGTTTGTTTGGGAAATAAGGCCGTGGCTACCCGCACGGCGTCTTTCACGCTCTTATTACTCAACGCTTTCTTGGCTTGTTTGGTGATTTCCTTTTTAAGGACGTCTTCGGCTTTGCGTTTGATACCTCGTGTCAAACCCGTTTCCAATCCTCTCTTGATATTACTAGGCAGTTTTAAAGGATTTCGCGTCCTTATAAGACCTTGCAACCCCCCGCGCATCAGATCCGTCATCAATCCTTTGCCTTGTTGATCATACCACTCGTCGGTTCGAAATCGTGTCAAACTTCCCCCACGCATGGTGCCTTCTTCTTCACCAGGGATAAACGTTTTGTTTGGGCTTTATGGGACTCCCCTTTTTATACCGTCATCGTCGTTTTTTCCGAAAAGCGGCTTCCAACCCTTTTTTAGCCCCGTAACTCGCGGCACCACTTGCAGCACCCAACGCCACAGCTTTTCCTCCAGCGATCAAGGCTGGAATGAGGGCCGCCAGGGGGAATAAACCCCCTCGTTGCCTTCTTCTTCTTCGTCTCATTCGACGCACTCTTGTCTTGGGCATCTTGTGATTGGGACACTCCCTTGGCCACCCCCTTTTTATGTCTTTTTGAAGTGTAACGTGACAATGGTATGACCTTCACCAAACTTGACCAAGTCTCCTCCTCTACCAATCGTTTCGGCCACTTGAACGTGAATCATTTCCACCACCTCGTTACGAAGAGACATGTATTGAATGTGCAACGGTTCAAAGTAGATGGTGCCACGTGCTTGTCGCTTGTACTGGATTTCACGCAACAAATCGGTCACGCGATTGCCCACCATAGTGCTGCCTGCCACGTCGGAGTACACGTGCAATGATCGTGTGGGTTCCCCCACCACCGCTCGAAACGCCACATTCAAGTTCGTGAAACGCCAATTACAGCTCATACTCAATTGTAAATAATCCGGTAAAATAGAACGCACCGTCCAAAAGACCGCGTTCCCCTGACCGTCGGTGACATCCTTCCAATCGTTGTCAACGGCTGGTTTTGTCATGTTGGGGATTTGATCCCCGATGAATTCTTGTTGTAAGTTTGGCCCCAAAATCAATACAGTGTCAATTTGACGTAACCATCCCATCTTGAGAGCCAACTTGGTGTAGATGGTCAGGGTTGGTGTTTTGAGGCCACAATGGCAGATATTGGTGTTGTCAATGAGCAGATCTTCGCCTTCCCACTTGAACTTGATGTAGGTGTGTTTGCCTTGATCATTGGTAAACCGACCCCCTTGAATCGCCAATTCCTTACGTTGTTGTTCCAAGTGAGCAATGACGGCTTTCATGAAACTCACGCCATCCACCACCCAATCCAAATCTTTCACGTCATTGATGATGGTTCGCGCAATGTCTACTCGCGAGGTCATTTCCCCGTCTTTTCCATTCGGTTTGGGATAGGTTTGGTCCCAGGACACCCCCATGACGTACCCATTTTTCTTCACCAACTCATACAAATTGACGCGCGCATCCGGTAAGGAAATGGCACTCAACCCCACTTGCCATCCACCCCCTGTGAGCTGTAACGGTTGAGGTAGACGAATCTTGAAGGAATTGGCTTGGTTGTTGGGAAATTCACGTCGGTTGGAATGACTGGGTAACGTCACGTAGAACGACATGTTTGTCTGCCTCACACCACGACCTCCCTTTTAAAGTGGAGGGTTAGGAGGGTATGCCCTTCGCCAAATGTCACGAGATCCCCATTGATTTCGGCCATCTGCGTTTCCACGATTTCCACCACTTCATTGCGTACTGGGACATATTGAATATGTCGAGGTTCAAAGTGGGTGGTGTTTTGAGGATGGTACTTGATTTCTCGTAAGAGATCCGTGATACGTCCCCCTACCATACTGCTGGTGCCTACATCACAATACACGTGCAAAGGACGCACGGCGGGAAATTCCGACGGGACACGAAAGGTCCCGTTCAAATTCACAAACCGCCAAGGACACGATAGACTCAATTTCAGATAATCCCCCTCCACTTTCCAAAAATTGGGGACATCCGTCGGGTTCGGAATGGTAGACATGCCATCCAATTCTGGCAAGAGATTCGGACCCAATCGATACTGGCCGGGGGACGGTTGTTCAATCCATCCCATTCTCAGGGCCAAGGTTCTGCCCCATGACACACGTGCCACATGGGTTTTGTAATCCACTGGCTTGGTATTCAATAACAAATCTCCTTCGGGGGTCCATTCAAAGGTCGGGTACATTTTCACGCCATCGGCCCCCACCCATTTGTCTTTGGGTTTGATTCGTTTCGCCCGTTCTTGCCGGTAACGGTAGATCAATTGATGAAAAAATTGAACTCCCGTCAACGAGTTCATCTCCTTTCTCATGTCTTGAGCCTTCACGGTCCATTCCTGCTCTTCATACCACCATGCCTCCTGTCCCCAATCGTCTATTTTAAAGTCGTGTTCGTGCCATCGTACATACAACAATGGATGGGAATCACCCACGCCTCCTTCTTCCGCTATCACGGGAATGGTGGGTAAGGATAAACTCACCATGCCCACCATCCATCCTCGTCCCATAAATCGAATGGGTTTGGGCAATCGGTTTCTGAAATGATGACTCTTGTTCCCAGGAAACTCTTTGGTACTCGCATGACTCATCAGCGTCACGTAAAACGATGAGTTGGGCACCCACGTCATCGTCGTCGGCGTCGTTTGCGCGGTCGAAGGGAGGTCACGTCACCACGAGCAATCCAACTATTGTACTTGTCGGGCCACCCTTTCCACTTGACCAACCAACGACCTTTTTGACGCTTAAGTACCTTTTCGATGCGAAATACATCGGACACCTGGACTTTTTGTAAATCCTCTTCATAAAACGTGCCTTGGATGGGGGTCTCATCCCATTCCTGAATCTTATAGGTGGGCACGGGGCCCGGGATCACGCGATGCACCACAAACACTTCTTCGGTCCAACCGGGGAGATAGCCTTTTTCAAAGGTACGATGAATCGTATTGAGACGGACCCGATCTCCCACCTTGAATTGGGGTTTTTTGTAGCCTTTCAATCGTTTGGCATACAATCGTTTCCATACGGCTTCTTCGTTGTCCCACGTCACGTCTTCGGGGGGCATACCAATACTTCGATGACGGGTGGCATTGTACCCTTGTACCAACTGGGGTAAGACATTGTCAAAGCGTAAGGTGTTGGCCGTGGTCAAATAACGGTACAATCGTTCTTTCAAGGTGCGATTAAATCGTTCCACGACACTGGCTTTGGCATCCCCTTCGGTGGAAAAATGTTGGATGTCTTGCTCGTCGACCCATCGTTGAAAGGTCCGATTGTAAAATTCTTTCCCTCGATCCGTTTGCAATCGCTTGGGGTGACGTCCTTGTCTCACAATCTTCTCAAAGGCTTTCACGAGGGCCACCCCGGTTTTGGTTTTCAACGGTTCGACCCACGCGTACTTGGACAACACATCCACGACGGTCAACAAGTAGCGTATACCCCGATTATGTTTGGCCAAACGTTGCACTTCCACTAAATCCGCGGCCCATTGATCATCTAACCCCCCTACGACCACGGGTAAGGTAGCAAAACGACGACGTCGTGGTTTATGCAAGGTGTAGCCCACATCCTGTTCCAAGAGTCGTTGGGCTTTTTTCAAAGGGAGACCCTGGGCTTTGGCAAACCGTTGCACCCCACCTAAACTCCCCGGGGCGCTAGGATCGTGGTAACGGCTTAACCATTGTTGCGAGACATTGCTTTTCTTCTTCTTCGTTGACGACACAGGGCGTTTGCTTCTCTTTAACCCTGAGGACGAACTCCAGCGTTGGGTTCTCTTTCGAGGGGCCATACGTTCTGGCATTCATCCCATAACGTCGATATGGTAGGGACCGTGTGGGGATGCGCCTTTTGAATGATTCGATACCATCGCCACGCCTCTGGGTGGGCTTTTAACCATACGACAAACACCACCCATCGATACAGGTTACGGTCGACGTGGGTTTCTTCAAAGACGTGGAGAGGGTGCGTGTCCTCGGGACATGCGGGAATAGGGATCTTGGACCCGGGTTGATGATCATATAAGACTTGACACAGGGATTGATGGCATTGCCATTGTCCCAGGGACAAGACAGACTCCCATGCATCACACACAGACTCCATGGTGACATTGATAAAAAATTTTATTCGTTCTCTCATTTTAAAAGAGACCTAGACGGCCGTAACTGACGGTCTCTAGACCTTTCTGCCAGTTGTCCACACTGTCACTGTACTTGGGGGGTGGCGGCGCTGGGGCTACCATCATTTCTTGACGGTTCTTGAGCTCTTGAATTTCTCGCAACAATTGTTTCTCATAATCTGTCAGGGGGCGATCCTCTTTCCTTGGAGCTCGAGGGGGTGGGCCAGGGATGTCATAGCCCCTCTTGGGATATCCTTGCGCATCACGGGTAGACAAAGGAGATTCAGCTTGTTGGTCGGCTTTTTTGGGAGGGTTGTCATGAAACCACGTCCAGTACTTGGGACCCAAGGGTTGATCGGCCCATCGGAAGAAGCCACACGTTTTCTTAGAACAAGTCAGAAACAACCGATCGGGGTTCTGGGTGGAATGGCTCTGTTGCAGCGTAGCGGGTTCACGGCAAAAGCATTGTAAACCACCCCACATGTCCAACACTTCTACATGAGGTTGACTATACACGGCTTTCATATACTCCAGAACTTGATCTTGACCACAAAACAGCAAACACGGTTGAATGGGACATTTCACATACTTCCATCCCTTTTGAGATTCTCGGGCCTCCAAACGCACCTCATGGTAAGGACATACCATAGTGTCCACTGAACTGGGAGGATCATACACGGTCGTCAAGGTGAATTGAGGTGATGGGGGTGATTGCTCCACCATGTCATTCAATTCTTTCATCATATCTTCCACAGCAGCTCGGGTGTCTTCCACCACGTCGCACACCACAGGATCACAGTCCACGGGCGTCATATGTTGAATGCTCTTCTTCTTCTTCTTCCCCTCTGGGGGATGGGTTGATTTTCTCTTCCGATCGACAGACATCGTACTCAAAGGTTGATGTCACCCCTACCGACCATGCCTTTTTATACCTTAGACCCTTGACTGTCATTGGTCAGCTTCTCCTAGCCATATAAGGACTTGTGATCGTCCCATTGGTCAGCTTATTCAATCCAAATAAGGTCCTCTTGTCTTCCCATTGGCCCATTGTCCCTATTTAAGACGGTCCCTTGGTCACTAGATCTTCATTCTCAAAAGCCATGCCCCCAGACATCATGATCGGAGAACAAGATCTCGGTGCCTTGGAACTGCAAGTGGGTCATGGCCATGTGGTGTACACCGGGGGAGCCAAAGGTACGGATGCCCTCGTGGAAGAACAGGCCAAACACTTTGGGATGCAACTAGAAGTCCTGGTCCCCCCGAACCATCCTCGATCCACTTTCATCACCCCTTCTACGGTGGAAGTCCTGATGCTGGCCAACCCCCATCTTCACCAGGCAGCGGAGAAACTAGGCAAAAAAATGCCCAGTCATTTTTACACCCTGCAATTGCTGCAACGCAATTATCAATTGGCCAAAAAAGCCCATACCATCTATGCCTTTGGCATTTTGGAACCGGATCATAAACGCGTGAAAGGAGGCACTGGTTGGACTGTGCAATTGGCTATGGATCAAGGCAAACCCGTCTACCTGTTTGATATACCCAGTCAATCATGGTACCGCTCGGACCATTACTACCAAGTCAATGAGAATGCCGCCACCCTGGTCACTGGCAGTCAATTTGTCCCTTGGGGACCTAAAAAGCCCACCCTACATCAAAGCAGTGCTATTGTGGGATCCCGGGATGTGGACGAGAAAACCCGAGCCGAAATTCAAGCCTTGTTCAACCGCACCTTCTGTCTACCCGAGAACATTGATCAATTACGTATGGAACTGGAAGACTTTCATTTGTAATTTCTTAGTTTTTATTTTTGGAATTGTACATAGCTTTTCTTTTAGTTTTTATTTTTTCCAATTGTACATAGTCATTTTTATTTTTTCAAATTGTAGATTTTTCAATTTGTACATAGGAACGCCCCACCCGCGTGGCAAAGAATACAGACCACCCATTGTAACATCAACTCTTCTTTTTAATTAAAAAATAAAAACTGACATCACTGAGTTTGCACGTGGATCATAAATAAATGTCTCTTGACTCACAGTTGCCTTGACTCACAATAAAATGTTCAAGGAAATAAAATACGTCGCACTTGGTTCAATCTGATGGCCTGTTGCCTCCTCTCCCACTCCTCCCGCCGCCGCTCCGCCCGCTCCCGCTCCATGTCCCCGAAATAAAGGCGAATTCGTTGCCATGCGTGTCCCCCATGCACTCTTGGTAAATAAAGTTCCAGTTCGTTATCCACTTCATGGAACTGTTCCAATGTCATGGGCCAGCGACATTCAAATCTGGAGCGAATGCGGTGCTGGTCCACCCATGGAATAATCTTGTTGACCAGGGCTCCCAGCAACACTTCTGTGATCTCGGGATGTGGCCGGCCCTCCCGATCGCCATTCTCTGTCCAGACCACACAGTTTAAAAATAATTGAAAAAAAGCAACCACGCGCTGTCTGGTCAAGGGGCGCCAGGTTTCCTGCCGTCTCTCCCGCATACGCCTTGTCTGCCGATCCACTGAGGTTAACTCTGGCCCCGCTCTCCTCCTCAAGTACTCTGGCCCACCCACATTCATTTCGCTGGCTAGACAGCCCAAAGGATTTCTTGTTTCTGACATTTTTCCGCTCACACCACAAACATAAGTCACTTAGGACCGGCTCAAAGCTAAGAGTGACGTCCTGTGGTCTCCCTTGACTTATATACCCTGTTTCGCGCAATGCACCATGGTCTATCTAAGGAGGGGGGAGGGGGGTCCCCCCACCTCTTCCCCTCTCAAAGCATGATGGGTCTTTCTCTCATTGGTCTATTCCCTCCCACGTGACCCTTTGGTTTCTCTATAAAAAACCCCCTGTCCCATTCCATCTTTCACACTCAATGGATGATCCAGTCCTCAGTCCAGAAGCCCAACAAGTGATTGATCGTCTACGAGCCTTGTTATCTCGACTCGAAAAAGACTTGGAACAGATCCGTTTCAAAGCTTCGTATTTTGAACTGCTTCGTCTTCATAGTACCAAGCATCTCAGTCGGAACGAATTGGCTTTATTAACTTTGAAAAACTTCTACCGGTGGTGAATGGGCGATAAAGCCGACAAGATCAGTCCTGACAAGGTCAGCCCTCAAGCCCTGCAAATCATTGAACGTTTGGGAGAGATCCGAAAACAAATCCTCGACCTGGTCCAACCCTTGCGTTACCAACTCACTTTTCACGAACTGTGCCGACTCCGAAAAGAAGGGATCATCACCCCCACCGAGTTTCAACTCTTGATCAATCCACTCTTTGATCCTTTCGCTTGATGGCTCAACCCCCACCATGTGTGATCTGTTCGACACCTCTCGCCAATTATACCACGTTGAAGTGTTGTGGTCTTCCTTGTCATGTCGCCTGTGCCAACCAACAGAATGGTCAGCCCCGCCTATGCCCTACCTGCCACGTTCCTCTTGTCGTCCAGGAAGTCCTCCATGAAGACTGGAAAGAAGACCCGGAGTTTGTCCAGCATGTCATGGACGATTGGAAAAACAATCCTATATGGTATGGCATTTGCTATGAGGAAGGCCATGCCCTGCAAGGATTCTGGGGAGAACTGCGAGATCCCTATGAGCCTCACCGCAAAACCCTCTACTTTCTGGGTCACACCAAAAGCATAGCCATTGGACGGATGAAAACCTGTATCAGCTTCTCGTAAAAAAGGACACCCCCCATGTTTGGATTTTTTTTCTACTTGTTGTCAATACCAAATAAAAGATGTTGCATGACACTTTGTTGTGATCTTTATTCATTCTCTACATACATCGTTGACTTTTTCTGGACAGTTCAAGGGTCATGATGGTTCTCCCCTGTTTAAACGGAGCCGGTTGCCCATCAGCTGTTTGAATGTCTATCTCAAGGCTGTCAAAGATGGTCTTGCCAAGAGGAAAATACATCCGTTGCGTGGTATCAAATTGCTGATCGGTATTACCGGCATCCAAGGTACGTAAAAATCCTTTCTCTTGATTTCCCACAATGCTCTGGGACACCAGATCCGTGTAAATCATCAATTGTTGTTGTCCTTGTTGCGGTTTGACCGTCGGCGTACTGGGAAAGGGTTGTCGACTCAGATTCGGACCCAAGAAGAAGTAATAATCGAAATCGGGGTGGGTAAAGCTGACGGAGACATGACCCAACGGGGGATATTTGGCCACAGGTCCGGTGGTTACTTCCCATTTATGACGATCGTTGTAATCCACAATATGTTTCACCAGATAATTCTTTTCTTGCACCACGCGTTCACTTGCCGTTCCATCTTTCACCAATCCCATCAAGCCAGCGAATTTCCATTCCATTTCAAATTCCATATTGGCCGGGATGAGGACATACAACGAATCTAATTCGGGGGCGACGCCCGTATTGGTGATTTTCACATAGGGTTGAGCCAGGTTCAGCGCGGCTAGTTGTTTGCGTTTGGCTTGATCGTCCACATTCATTTTCGCTATATCCATCATGACTTCCATGTGTTGTTTTTCCATTTCGTACCCAATGGCAATCCAGGCTTCTTTCAAATTGTGGTAATACCCGGGCGGTAAATAAATTTGTTTGGTGACTTTCAGGGGCGCCGTGTTATCCGCCCGTTTTGGCATGTATTTGATATCTGTTTTCATCCAATGTTTTTGACTGTCCTCTTGCGTCCAATTCTGTTTGGTTTGATCTTCCAAGGATTGATTAAACCCCGGGTGGGACATATGTACCAACGCCACTTCCCAATCATCTTCCACCAAATAATAAGAACGAGGCAATCGTGCCGTAAATTTTTGACCCGTGCCTTGTGCTTGATCACTCAGGAGCGTGATGTAAACACTCATGGTGACTACTCCCTCACTTAGGGTTTACCCCCTTTTATATTTAACCCACTTGGACTTGTACCATATCAAACCCATATCAAATCCATATCTGGGCCATATATGGGTCACCCCCGTTTCCCCAATTGGACTTTGGACTTTGAGCCCGCGTTTTGACTTCCCCTTGAGCCCACGATCCATTTTTCCTACTCGCCAGCGGTTTCCCTTTTCAAATCACGTGACTTCCGGTTGCATGAGCCCGCGATCCCTTACTGGTCAGCGGTTTCCCATCTCAAAAACACGTGACTTCCGGTTCCGGTTATGACGTCATCCTTACATCAAAACGAGGCTCACTGGGCCTAGTGGTCCCCCTTTACTACTAATAATCTTTTATTTCAAATAAAAGAAAACATTACCCTGGCCCCAAAGGTTCTTCTTTCTTATTCTGAAACAAAATTAGGTCAACTATTCCTATTCCTATTCCAGTGTAAAGCTCAGGACCGTTCCAATTCACTTTCCACCGAAACAAGCGGTTTTTCCACGCAATGAAAAGAACACAGTATCTGAGATTCGAACCCAGGCGGAACCGGTGGGAGGCGAGAGCTCTTACTACTGCACTATACCTGCTCCATACCCTGGGAAGGTGGCGGGGAAAGAGGAAGGCGGTACTCTTACGGAATTTTTGGTAGGAGTGTACCGCCCAATTCTCCAATCCAAGGGTTGGAGAACTGGGTGGACCAAAATTCCAGACCAAAATAGTAATTTTCCAATATCCGTTTTCAGACGTCCCCTCCAAAATTCAGACATACTTTCAGGCCTGGGGCCCGTTTCTCGAAAGTCCCGGTAACTTTTCGGGCCCGGAGCTATATTTTAAAATCAAAATCTATAGAACGTTGGCGTAGTTTTTAGTCCACATATCAGCCTGACTTGTTTTATCAACCTACAATTTTATTGCTCAGCTTTCAAAAACAACAAAATTTGAGTCTTCATTGCAAACATCACGCACATAAAATAGCTTTCCGGGCCCGAAAAGTTATCAGGACTTTCGAGAAATGGGCCCCTGGTCTGCAAAATCCATTTCAGATTTTCAGACCAGTATGGCTCAAAAACCATACCCCTCGAGGGTGACACACACCTATATAGCTTACACAAGGAAGTACTTCTGCTCACACCCCCTACCCCCGGGATCAATACCATGTTACAAGACGTTTTGAGATTCGTACATACCGCTGGAGACCAAGCTGTCTGCTTGTTCGATCCCGGCATAGAAATAACCATCTTTTCCCAACTCTGGGCTTTACTGATGCATCCAGCCTGATAAGAAGAAAACGACAAGAGGAGAGTGGCTACATTATTGTTGTTGTAAACTGTTAAGACAAGCTACACCTGTTACCCTTTATCATCATCATCATCATCATCATCATCATTATCATCATCACCACTGACCTGACGATAGTGAGGAGGGGAGTCAGTACTGCAAACAGAATTTTAAAATTTCCCACACTTCCTGCCACCTTGAAAATAAGGCTTCCAACTGTCTCTCTCTTTTCCTTCCCTGTAGACTCCCCCCTTCTCCTGGGTTTGCTCTCCCCTCTCCCAACCTACTATACCTGCTTCATAGTCGTGCTGTACTCAAAACCTCCTCTACTCTGCTGCTCCCACAAGACATAGTTTGCATCTACTTCTTTGACAAATGTTTCTCCATCATATCTAGAAACAAGAAAAGGGGACCCTTAGGTGCCCTAAATTGGTTTTTTTTTAAGCCAATCGTTTTGTTTTTGTTTTGTTTTGTTTTGTTTCGTTTACTTTTTTTTTTTGGGGGGGGGGGATTTTTTTTGTTTTGTTCCATGTGAATATGATCAACTAAGACCATTTAGTTTTGGGAGTGCTCTACCAGAAAATTGAACAAATGTAAACAGTAAAATAATTGGCATTTCCTACATTCTGATCTTCTGCCAGGGGCAGAACAACACCAAAAAAACTGATTATCTGCAATAAAAATCAACAACTTACAAGTCAATGGGGGGTTTAAAAGCTTCATTTTTCAATACTGTGAATGGGCATCCCCACTTGACGAAGTCATATTCAACAATCTAATAAAGAAAGAAACTATTTTTAATATCCAGTGAATCAAAGTGATCTTCAAACTTACACACTCAACAAGAATCAAAAAAGATTTACAATGGAACCTTGCCGTATGGATCTCTCTTAAGATATGACCCCCAAAATAAAACTTTCTGGCATCTAAAGCTCATAGTCATTTTCCCATCTACAATAAAAATTGAAAAACCAGGGGAAAAAACAGACAAAAAATCTGACTTCACCTAACCAGAAGGGAAATTTTGCAGTAGTTGTATTGTAGCTGCAAAATGGAGGGGTGAATGTCCACAGCTATTCTCCAAAACAGAGGGGAATATGATTTAAACTATGATGGCAATATGATTTTTACTATAATGGCCAGTCTGTGATCATAGTACAAACACTCAACTGAACAAAGGAAGCATATACCTTGTCTGAAACATCATAATTTTCCAGGAAAATGCCTCGCAGCTGATGGCTGCAACAAAGACATAATTACAGCTAATGAGCACAGAATTATTGTTTACAAATTTTTAATTACAGGCATAGATCATACAAATCAAACAAGGAAGCAAATTTCCGAGTAAACATCACATAACAAGTGTGGATCGCCTTTGGGTGGATTATTTGGAACCAGTTATTCATAAAGACATCAACCCTATCATAATGAGACTGTCCCGTACCGAAAGTAAAGAAAGTCTTTGCTTCCTTTAAGGTCATTGCCCCGAAATAAAATTAAACATAGGATTTTTGTCAAACTTTCATAAGTTGTTATCTATCATGCAATGCTTTGAAATATAAAATAAAAAGAATAGGTCACCCTGTCCGTTTACGAGATATTATCGTCTCAAGTTACCCCATAATTCCATGCAATTTCGCTTAACAAACACATGTTTATTTCATCAGTTTACACTACTTTCCGTAGGAAAAGGAAGTACATATTTAAAGCAAATCTTGAAACAATGTACTAGTTGTAAAATATCGATAACAAGGAACAATTTACTAGATGTTTAATGGCAGATGCTCGAAGTATTAGACGAAATTAACTTAAAACCTTCCTCACGTGCGTGTTCTGAAGGTCGTGATTTCATCTCCGTGAGTAACGCGTTTCTAGTAATAACTTTTTTTTGGAACATGTTTTTTTTTTCTAACTCTTTGAAGAAAAAGAGGACGAATGGTAGGTCAAAAATATGTGAAAAAAAGATAGGTCACCATGCTTGTTTAAGAGTAAATAACTTTTCTTTTCTCTGGTGAGCTTAGCCTCATAGGAGACCTATTACTCCCTGGACGTGCGCGCACTGTGAGCGCGCGCTAATGACGCAACAAATCGTGCGCAGTAAGGACGCGCAATGCAATACAGGGCAATAACCTTAACTTACATAGTTCCCAGACATGTAAATATACAACACCTCCCTTATTTCATGATTGAATATATGCATATATGTGCAAGTTTCTGGATAAACCTTTACCTTGGGATGACAAAGGAATAGTTTTCAAAACCATCACAGCTGAAAGGTTTTCTAAGAATAAAAAACATGAAAAGATGTCAATTTCAGATGAAAAAGGATATGCAAAATATCAATTCCGGTAAGCTCATTGAGTTATTGATCAATTAGTAATTGACTGATTGATTGACCGGCTGACTGACTGATTGATTGATGGACTAACTGACTGACAAACTGGCTCCGACTGACTGAGTGACTGACTGACTAACTGACTGATTGACTAACGAACTGACAAAACGTCTAACTGACTGTGTAACTGACTCTCACTGACTGACTGACTGACTGACTGACTGACTGACTGACTGACTGACTGGCTAGCTGGCCGGCTGGCTGGCTGGCTGGCTGGTTGTCTGGCTGTCTGGCTGACTGACTGACTGACTGACTGACTGACTGATTGATTCGTTGACTGACTCACTGACTGACTGACTGATTCATTGACTGACTCACTGACTGATGGACTGACCGACTGACTGACTGACTGACTAACTGACTGACTGACTGACTAACTGACTGACTGACTGACTGATTCATTGGCTGGCTGACTGACTGACTTTCTGATGCAGAGATGGATGCGTGGTTTGATTGGTCCGCCACATTCCATCATTTAATCTCCTCACCTTTTTATAAATGATTTTGTAAGTTCAACTAGCTTTACTTCCACATCTCCTAGTTGTTGTGTTACTTTTCTTCTCTAGCTGGTTCCTCAATTGATAACATAATGCTTTATATACTGTAAACAAACTCACCCTCTGGGGAATATGCGTCGGTTCACAGGGCATCCAACAGTTATATTTGTTTCCTTCATTTGAATTATCAAAGCACAACATACACAATAATTATAAACAGTGTTGTGTAATTAAATGTCTTTTGCACTGTCAGTTGTGCTATCCACAGAAGGGAGATTAAGGGCGTTGCCTCCTAATTTAGAGGTATTTTTGCAAAGGCTATGACTATGGGGAAAAGTAGATCTTATCAAGGGTTATTGGAATCCAAAAAGAAAAATGTGGGTAGCCACGCATTATTCAGAGATAATTTAGCAACCATAATTCTAAAAAAGCGTTAAAATACAAAAAATGAAAGGCAATTTCTCTCCAAATTTAAGCTCAATTATCTCTTTAAAAGGTGTAGTTACCCCCAATTTTCTTTTTGGATTCTGATAGCCCTTTCCAAGATCGCTTTTTCCCCATAGTCATAAACCGCGTAAAAATATTGTTGTATTAGGAGGCAAATTCCTTCAGAAACCCGAATATCCCGAGATGTGCAGAACGTATGCGCAGTAACAAAAGGAGGCACCGTCCTTAAACACTGACAAATTGAACAAGCACTTGTTAAGTAGAGTGGAACAGGGGGATGGCTGCTCAAGACTGAAAAGAAAGGCACTGATAGAGAAGGCTTTGGCGAGGCAGGAGAAAAGAGAAAAACTGTGCAATGTTATGGATATTTAGTAAAAGAATAATTTTCAAGGAAGGAGGGATGAATTGTGTTATTGTAAGCAACAGGCTCATCCTCCCTTTTAAGAACTCCACATAAAGGGAAAATGACAGGGTAAAAGTTTATAATAGCAACAGCAGAGGAGTTGAATTGGTATGTAGACTTGAAACTCCATCAGATAATTACAGATGAATTGAACCTGGGATCTCCAAAAAAGTCCAGCACACACACACACTGTGTACCACTTACACGTATGCAAGGAAAAATAATTTTCAGTAAATATGTGGTTAGCTGTCTAATAATAATTACAAGTTTACGTGACTCACGGCTTTCAGTGTCAGACAGCTAGGATCTTCAGAAAAACCCTTGATTGCAAACACAACATCTCCAGCTGTTTCACTCAATCTAAAGGGCCAGTGAGATCCATAGGTTAACACTAAACACAGCATCTTCAGCTGTTTCACTCAATCTAAATTAAAAGGCCAGTGAGATCTAAAGCTAGCTTAACCCACAGCACAACATCTTCAGCTGTTTCACTGAGTCTAAAGAGATTAAGTGAGAACTGCAGACTACAGGTTAACAGACTGTTAACCTACAGCTGTTTCACTCAATGTCCAGGGGCAATGAGATGTATGGGTTAACCAGAGTCACAACTTATCACAACATTCATCAATTTTTCCAACACAGTGTCTGGGCAGTCAGTGCCGGGTGGATGCCGAGTAACAACATGGCTCTTCACAAATAGTGCCAAAAGTATATTGAATACAATGCTCAGCGATACAGGTTGGAGACCTCATTTGTGCACTGAATTGGGACCTGAGGGCCATTGTCAGTCTGCACACAATTTGCAGGAGAACCAGCCAGCCCAGGCATTCATTTTATCATCAAATTAAAGATGCTGTCAAGGTTCTGGGCACCGAATGTAAACAGACCCCCAGTTCAATTGCACTGCACCCAGGCACTCTACACCCAGGTCTCTGCTCTGGGTTGTCATTTTACCTTCAAATTACAAAGGTACTGACAACCTGGGTCTATGCACTGACCAGACCTCCCAAATTCAACTGGTAGTGGCTCAAGCACTGTACCAGGCACTTTACCCAGAGATCTCTGCTCTGAGATGTCATTTTACCACTAAAGTGAATTGACCACAGTTTCAATATTGCTCGTGGCTAATTGGGCATTGTGTCCAAATTCCAGGTGTGAACTCTACCTAAAGTCAGTACCTAACATTGGGCCCTTTCTTGTCCCCTATTTGTCTTTCCTTTTGCTTGATAACAGCTGTCTGAAAGCATTAAAAGATGGTGGAATTATTTTCAAGAGTGATAACCAAACCAAAAATTTTAACCCCTAAAGGTACGACCTGTCACATCAATGAGGGAGTGCCCCCCCCCCAAGGGTAAAACCAGAGTTGCCACCTATCAGGATTGACTTTTCCTAGATTTTTCACTGACCACACACCAAGTTTTCCTGACCATGCATAATGAATTCTTTGGCAGTAAAGCCACAAAAGAAACCAGTTGTCTCAATAATATCTTTTCAAACAACATAACCTCGCCAACAATAAAAAATCCTTATCCTTTGAGGTAGAATAAGAATTCCCTGACTTGATGCTAAATTCCAACACTTTTCCCTGACCTTGAAAAACTCAAAAAGTTTTTCCCGACTTTTCCCTGACAGTGGCAACCCTGTAACATATTGATAACATGCATACTAAAATATGAAGACTTGTATAATTATTGCTTTGTTTTTTGATATAGCATCAAAGTTGCTCAATGAAGACAAGGCTTTCGGGAGCATTTCATTTTTTTACCTATTTTATCACATTATTTGAACAAAGAAACTTTCATAAAATGATACACAACATTTCTTTAGTAATACTTACAACATTTCTGGTGATAACCCCCAATCCTTGTCTCTTTGAGGAACTTTCCCAACTTGTTAAATTGAATGTTAGGTAATCGGTGTTTGAGAGGCTTCCCTGAAACAAAAATCCTTTTAATTTAACACTATTTAGGTTGTGTTGGTGGGTGGTGCAGTGGTATGAAGGTTAGCATGTTAGACTTTTGAAAATGTTGGTGGTGAAGTTGGTGGCTTTAGACTGCTAGCTGTCCCTTTTCAATCAGTCAAGTGGGCAGGCCAAAAAACGAGCAAAAGAGCAAACGAGCCAAGGGAGAACTTGAGTTTCCCTTGACTTGCACTAACAACACTTTGCTCGCCCAAGTGCTGTGTCGTATATTGCTTGCTGCTTGATCACCCAGAGAGGGACTGCTAGCAGTTTAATGGCTTATGGTTTGTCTCTGCTGGTATCATGTCGTATTGTTTCCTTTAATATTGCCTCTCTTCACCCAGGTGTATAAATGGGTACTGATGAACTCCAAGGGAACCAAAGAAAATGCTGCAAGTATACATCCCACCCATCAAGGGGAGGAGGGTTGCGATGCTCTGATGCCTTCATGCAACCAGGACGAGGAGCTAAACACTATTTCCAGTCAGCACCAGTGACTCACCAGTGTCGGTGCTTCATTGGTTAGGTATTTGTAGCATGAAGCAGTTAAGAGCTCTACCACTTGATCCTGCCTGGATGGGATGCCAGTCCATGTCAGGATTACCCCTAGCAGTTTGTTAAGATTCATTACAAGCTCACTAGCACCCACTAACCCTTTAAGCCCTGATATGAAAATGCATATTCTCCTCACTGTTCTCCATGGATTTCGTGTGGAACTTAAGTAAGAAGAAATTGTCTAAATATCAAGACATCTTATCCTTGGTGATTGTTTGAACCTTCATTCTCATCATTTGATTGTTTGAACAAGAAGTGATGATGTAACGAGAAATTTCATTTTCATCACTGTCAGGGCTTAAAAGGTTAATTTTTGCACCTGGGTGGACAGACAATGACGAGTAATGTTTTATATCTAAGGAATAACATGAAATGATGCAGAGAAAAAGTTTGGAACTACCTGCCTTGGTTTTACAAATAAATATTACATTGTAGCCTTTCAAAATACGACAGCATGCATAGGGGTTGTATATGAATCATTTCTGGGGTCTTGAAAAATTTTTTCTTGTGTGACTTATTTGTTCTGCATGACAAATATGCATGTGAGCATGCTTTTCCAGAAAACATCATCGCTTCTCCATTACGACATGGAACAAAGGGCCAACAAATTAAAAAAATAAAGCCAGAGACAACGTGCATGCTGACATAGGGTGAGCAGTGCTCTGCACGCTCACCCAAACATGTGCTGACAGCCAGCAACCTTGCCACGCAAAAAAGTTGATTATTTGCAGGTTACTTCACACTAGACTAGTCACCATTTATAAATTGTCCAGTATTTCTGCAATGTTGGCTACAACTAAAAACCCTTCTAATGGGCCAAGAATTAATTTCTTGGGTAAGTCTTATGTACTTCTTTTTGCTTTCTGTAAGTGTTCTACTCACAATAAGTCGATTATCCTCCCAGGGTTCAGGCATCAGTTTGGCCCACGCCTAAAAACCGGCAACAGAAATAACAGCGAAATAAATCAATAAGCTTAAGTTTTAAGCTACGTTTTAAGCTTTTTAATAATTGTAGTCGTTGTTGAGTAATGCCTATAAACAGTAATGCTTGCAGAAATTATGACAATAGATATTTCAGGTGAAGTTTATACCTACCTCGATTGTCTCTCCTTTGTCTAACAAGTACGTTGGCTTGAAGTTATGGAGCAAAGCTTCGTGCTACAGTGAAAAAACAAAGGAAATATTAAGCTTATAACCTTAAGAGTTTTTAAAACAAGTTCATCGATTGAGCGACGATCCAGTGTGGAAGGCGTCCGTAAATTACAACTGGTTAAAATCTGTTCTGCATATTGTACTGACCTTTGGGCATTTTCCACTTGCTAGCTGGATATTTCTCAGCAGAATTATTACAGCAAAATTGACCACAGCGACTTCACAAGCTCCGTGCAACGCCATGTTTACCTAGTGAATTACTGACTCGGAAGTCCTCGTCCCCAGTCTCTTTCGGGCGCTGTGATCGAAAACTAAAAGTGGCGCCAAGGCCAGGCAGTCACAGTGACCTCATCTGTGATCCGCTGATTGTAACCGTTTTAAAGTTACTTTCAGACCCACTACTGGTGGGGCAGGTAGGGCAAACTTTCGACAGCTGAAAATTGCGGCTGGCGGAGATGAATAATGTAACAACATCCTTTAACCAGATGATGGGGCATTGGAGTACCCAAAATAAATACTCCGTTAAGAGATATTATGCGGCTTTAGAACTGGAGAGACTGTGAATTAAGCATTTCCATACTGCCTTTAGTTACTTGGACAAAGCCACAAATCCAGGAAACGACAAATCCGGAAAACAATTGTTTTTGCCAGCGGAAGGTGAAAGGATTTAAGAGCGAATGTTGCCAAAAATCAAACATTTTCAAAATATTGTGGCAACAGCTCAAAAATCAATTCCGCTCATATTCTTGTGTTAGGTAGACCTTAATGTGAAACAAATCACTGCATAGTTCGTTTGGCTGAATATCGATTTATTTTCAAGAAAATCGATATTAACGGAATTCGCTCAAAATACCGCTTTTGAAGCTCAAAATTTAAGGCAAATCTCGAAGCTTCGCGTGACAAAATGAAGCATTCCAGAGTAATAAAAAGTAACCAGACTTGTAGAACGATGTTTAAATATATGTCAAAAGCAATTTCAGCAATTTCTGCTAATTTATTTACGAGCTCTACTTAAATTTATCCGACATACTTTTGACTAGATAAAAAGTATATCAAGTTTAACCCCTAAAAAAAAGTATGTGGTACCGAATATTATTCGTCAAGAATCTGGATTTCAAGAGGAGAAGGGATGTTCTTTTCCTTCCTAACAGGATTTTTTGGGGAAATTTATTGACGCGATGTTACAGAATTTTAAAGTTGGACAAAACGCGTTGATTCAAGCGATCAGAAAAGTCAGCCTAATTAACTCAGTGTACACATAAACAAACAAGTTCACGTTTACCGCAGGTTTTGATCAGCCAACAACCGATTTTAACACAAAATCCTCTAACCTTCATGTTGCTGTATCACAGATGAGAGCTGTGGTCCTTGTTCATGATAAAATTCAAGCAAACTGCAAGGAAACTTGACAGGATATCCAACTTGCCATGCCGTTTCACCGAACATTCGCCGTTTTTGATGTGAGGATTCTCTTTTCCTATTTTCGTTAGAAAACAGGCTTAAGGTGTTGTACAAAAGATGCCTTTCCTTTGAAACTAGCTCTGAACTTAACAGCGAAACAAGAAGTCGTTAATACAAAAACATCTGTTACGTGCTTTGGGTGATGCCGCTAATTAATTCAGTCAGAACGACTTTTAGTGAAATCGACAACTGCATGCATGTACCGCGATAACGAAATTTTGGGTGCATCGGGTGACTTTGGGGAATAAGGTTAAATTGTTTTTTCAAATAAGCTATTCTTGTCATCCTACGTTTATTAATTTAAGGACTGAGCGAAGATTCTCAGTAGATTGGTTTCAGATGAGCACTTAAAAATGCGTGAAACTAAAAAAAACGTACGTTGGTTGCGTGACATTAACCTTAGAGCTTTTTTCTGGTGGGCAGGGCGAAGGGATTTAAAAAATATATTCTCCGTTGGTTTTCCAAGAGGTAGCACAGTTAATGAACTATGGCTGGATTAAAATACAAAGTTGGACATGAAAATCTCCTTTTCGGTCTGGGAATGTTTTCTTTCTTTTTGTTTAGGGTGGAGCGGGGTTTGGGCTAAAGGTGTTTGAAAAGACGTTTAAGAGAATACTAAATTGACTGATTGTAAGTGCCCGGGTGAAAGTGGCATTAAATGATTTTTAAATAAAGCGGAGCTTTTCCATCTCTTGTTTCCGAACTCACCTAACCCCACCTTTAATGTATCAATTATGCAGAAGTGAAACCTTTTGCTTTACAACATCACAACATTCAAGCCAGCCACCTGCATGTGATAAAGCTTTGTTCAGTAGTTATAAAAGCGGATCGGAAATTGCAGGTTCTCGATTTTCTGAAAACTGGATTTCACAGACCCAAAAGGCTTCGATTAGAAGTACTTAGTCGGTGCCTGCACCCTTTCCTCGTGTGTTTTAATATTCTTTAAAGGCATCTTGAGGTGACTTGGACATCTAAGTCACCTTCATATCAAGGTCTTCGAACACCTTTAAGATTAATAGCGGGTCGCTGTAAAATGACAGTTTTGAGGACTTAATTTTTAATCAAGGCTCGCTTGGAATTATTATCTTGGAATTATCTTTCCCTTTTGCTTAACCGACCCACTTTCGCGAGGATGGGGGTGATGGGTGGGGGGGGGGGAGGGGGGTTGGAAACCTACTAAAGGGGAAACCTTTTCATGTTGGGGGATTAAGGGTTCAAACTTCCCCCTTCTCTTAGCCTTCAACCCCGGCTGCGCCCTCATTTTGTTGGCTCACGCTCTTTGCGTTTTTCGTTTGCAAACTTTATGACTCGGCCAAACTGATTCAACATTATTCAACAATCTTGAACACAGCTTTGTTGTGCAAGGTTGAACAAGGTGGGCAAACGAATTTAATACTTTTGATCACACCTGAGATCATAGAAAAAGTTGAATCAATATTACAGAACATCATTGCACAGAGTGGCACACCTGAGAACAAAAGAAAAGTCGGCAAAATTGTGAAACATCATTAAGCTGGAAGGCCAAACTTGTTTTAAAAATTCAACACCGTTGATTGGTGTTGAATAGAACGTTGAACCCCCATTTAACCGTTTTGTAGTTTTCTTCACTGTTGGAAGCTTTTAAAAAAGACTGCACGCACTACAGCAGGGTTATGGGCTCCTGCTACAGTGTCAGTCGAGCAGAGTCGTTTATCGTTGGACAGGACCGGTGCCTGTTGAGCATCGAAAGCGGAAAACCCAAGACTCATAAAAAACCATCCAAGTTAAGCCCGTAGTGGGTTGTATTTTCTGCCACAGGACGAAGCTCTTAACAATCTTGCAGATCATTAAATTTATTCCCTGAGAACCAGTACGAAATTTGATTTCCTATTAATGTCTATTCTCCGTAAATAAGTGTTTGTGCGTTAAATGTACACTAGCACGTAAATGCGAACAAGAACTAGGTAAAAATAAAAAGGAGGTTTAACGTATCACCACTGCCTTATTTGAAAGTCTTTGAATGCCAGGAATCGATACAATCAGTCGATTCAGTGTTCTCTAGAACTTCTTTCCCCGAAATCTATAGCCCCAGCCCCTCCCCACCCTCACCCCAGCAAAACGAAAAAAGAATTTTAAGACCGAACAGGAAATTGTCATGCCTGACTTTGTATTTTAATCTAGCCATAGTATATAAAATAGCGTTCATTAACTGTGCTACTTCTTGGAAAACCAACAGAGAATATATTTTTAAAACCCCCTTTGCGGCCTTGCCCTGCCCATCAGGTAAAAGCTCAGTCTCGGGTATGTCACGCAACCAACGTGCGCTTTTTTAAGTTGCGCAGATTTCAAAGTACTCATCGAACCCAATCTACTGAGAATCTTCGCTCAGTCCTTAAAGTAGTAAACGTAGGAAGACAGAAATAGCTTATTTGAAAAAGCAATTAAACCTAATTCCCCAAAGTCACCCGATGCACCCAAAATGTCGTTACCGCGGTACATGCATGCAGTAGTCGATTTCACTAAAACTCGTTCTAAATTAATTAGCGGCATCACCCCAAGCACGTAACAGATGTTTTTGTATTAACGACTTCTTGTTTCGCTGTTCAGTTCAGAGCTAGTTTGAAAGAAAAGACATCTTATGTCCAACACCTTAAGCCTGCTTTCCAACGAAAATAGGAAAAGAGAATCCTCACATCAAAAACGGCGGATGTTCGGTGAAACGGCATGGCAAGTTGCGATCTCCTGTCAAGTTTCCTTGCAGTTTGCTTGAATTTATCACCAACAAGGACCACACCTCTCATCTGTGATACAGCAACATGAAGGTTAGAGGATTTTGTGTTAAAATCGGTTGTTGGCTGATCAAAACCTGCGGTAAACGTGAAGTTGTTTGTGTATGTGTACACTGTGTTAATTAGGCTGACTTTTCTGATCGATTAAATCAACGCAATTTGTCCAACTTTAAAATTCTATAACATCGCGTCAATAAAATTCCCCAAAAAATCCTTTTAGGAGGGAAAAGAACATCCCTTCTCCTCTTGAAATCCAGATTCTTGACGAATAATATTCGGTACCACATACTTTTTTTAGGGGTTAAACGTGATATACTTTTTATCTAGTCAAAAGTATGTCGGATAAATTTAATTAGAGCTCGTAAATAAATTAGCAGAAATTGCTGAAATTGCTTTTGACATATATTTAAACATCGTTCTACAAGTCTGTTTACTTTTTATTGCTCTGGAGTGCTTCATTTTGTCACGCGAAGCTTCGAGATTTGCCTTAAATTTTGAGCTTCAAAATCGGTATTTTGAGCGAATTCCGTTAATCTCGATTTTCTTGAAAATAAATCGATATTCAGCCAAACGAACTATGCAGTGATTTGTTTCACGTTAAGGTCTACCTAACATAAGAATATGAGCGGAATTGATTTTTGAGCTGTTGCCACCAAATGTTTGACCGTTGGTAACATTCGCTTTTAATAGCTATATTCGCCAATTGAATAGTTAAATGCAAAAAATTAAAAAATCCGGCAAAATGCTACTGAACGTTTCCGATCATTGAGCTCATCATGAGATCAAAGTGTGAAACTGCTTAAAAAAAACCCAGGTTCTTATATCGTACGTTTAATTACGTAACTCCAATTCCAATAGGGAACAGGATAAGTGGAAACGATTGAACTTGTTTGTTAATTAAGTTCTGGATGGAAACGTGCAACGTAGAACGCTTCAAAGATTCTTCGTTTCAAACATGAATGAGTCTGTTGCCAAAACCTCTCTGTTATTTGATCCTGAGTTCAAAGTTGGGCGCAGGTCCATCAATGAACGTTTGTCCGCAAATACAAATGCCTTTATAAATCACATGTGAAGGGTAAGCCTTTTGATCTTTGAGTTTGAAAAGAGATTCAACTTTGCATGTTTACTAGATAATATAGAAAATTTCCATCGGGTGTGACTATTCAGTTTTTTCAACTTCATTCTTGCGACAAAAGGGGTTTACCTCGGTGTAAAAACCTGACAATATTTTTTTTGTATAGCGGGGGTTCTTTATATCGGGGTTCGTTACCATACATTCTACTACTGCTAGCCTGAAGAACATCGTTCGTTACACCGGGGTTTTCGTTATACAGGGGTTCGTTAGATCGAGGTGCCACCGTAATTTGTTAATTTGACTGAGCGACAAAACATGTGTCCCTGATGTTTAGTCCGTCAAATTCCAAATGCCCGCTTATTACAGTTGCTTCTGCGGAAACGAAATGCATAAGAAACTGACTGTGGCTGCTTACTAAAGCAACAGGCTAAACTACAGGGCCACTTATTTGCATTCCATTAAATGACAGAGGTGCCTATTGTGTTACTAAGCAACAAATGCGGGCAAACTACTAACCCAATCACCTCATCAAAGCTACCTTTGAGCACGTTATAAAAGGCTTGTCCTCTCTGAAACGGCAAGGCCGTGATCCGAGTATCCACTTAGCGCGTGTTGCGGTGAAAATGCACGATCTGTTTCTAGAGAACCTGATATGGCCATTGTTTCTTGTGTCAAATGCCTTTTTATGATAATAGAATTCATTAATATTTTACTAGCATTGAAAGCTCCTAACCTGATAACGTTTTCCCCTTCCGGCCTAGTGGAGCCGAGTGCGAGACGCGAGCTGCGCCCGAGACGGGAGACGTTCCCAGGCTAAAACCGGTCGAAGTCAGAGCAGGACCATAAGGAATTCGGGCTGTGGGGTACTGATGGTGTGGGGGTACTGACGGGACACTGATGGTCACAGGGATGACTTTTACCTTCCAGCCACTGGAATTAGGCCCTGTGAGTGGTTTATTCACCACGTCGTAAGCGACGGAATCGTAAGCACAATCGGAAACTCTGCTTACGAATCCGTTGTTTGATTTTCACTTGATCGTAACGCTCTACGCTTCTGATTAGTGAAAACCAGCCTTTAGAAGGTTGGGGGGGGGGGTTAGTAGAGAGGGGGGGTTAATAGAGCAATTACGGTAGTCTTGGTCACCATTTGGACGCCGTTACGTGGGGAAGGCAAAAACGCGAGAAAAACGGAAGGCTTAAACGCGCAGAGAATCCGATGACAAATAATTTTCATAAAGTTTAAGTTTTGAAATACAGTGGGACCACGCGTTGCACCCGCTTCATATGGACACCTGCTTATTAATGACTGTTCTTTATGTCCCGACGGAAAGTTCACATGTTCGCTTACATTGGCACGCTTGACAAGGCAACCGGTTAATTCGGTTCTGACATGCACCTCTCCCATTACAGACACTGGCTGTCTATGCACTTGTTACGGTATACCTTGGGTATTTTGGGATTTAGTTATTTCATTATATATTTTGGTGCTGGGAAAATGTGACGAAAAAGCATTTTTGTAAAAACGAGTGTCCTGAACTATAATTAGGCTTTTATATTCCAAAACAAAATTTACTTCATTTATCCAGGAATACACTGTACAAATTATGTTGTCTTTTTAATATTAGAAAAACGATTTCAGCTGCTCACTTCTACAAATAAGCAATTTTCTCTTAAGAAAGAGTTTGCTTAAGGCTCGCACTCTTTCGCACTTTTCAGGAAGAGTCCGCATAATCGATCCTCATTAAAAGCTACAAAATCTGTCCCTACACACTGTATATATTCATTTATCTGGCCAAACCGCAAGCTGAAAATGTCTGTACTTAGCAAAGTAACAGACCATTTCATTAGATTACGATGTTCTATGCACGTCTGAAACAACAGCACATGAATTTTAATGGTGCAGTAGAACCCGATATAACGAAGTACAAAGGGACAGGAAAAATCTGGGAAAATGTGTTCGTCATAACGGAGGTTCGTTGTTATCGGGGTGATTTTTCGATACATTTCACTACTACCGGGCTAAAGAAAGTCGTTCGTTATACCGCGGTCTTCCGTTATGTAGGGGCTCGTTATATCGAAGTGTTCATGTGTCCGTGACGTAATTGACGCCTGGGGCCCCTTTCTCGAAAGTCCCAGTAACGTTTCGTGCCCGAAGCTACATTTTAAAATCCAAAATTATAGAACGTTGGCGTAGTTTTCAGTGTGCATATCAGCCCAACTTGTTTTATCAACTCAGAATTTTATAGCTCAGTTTTCAAGACCAACAAAATTTGAGTCTTCAATGCAAACATCGTGCACATAAAATAGCTTTCCGGGCCCGAAAAGTTATTGGAACATTCGAGAAACGGGCCCCAGGTTCAATAAACGCCGGTGTCCTAGTCCAATTTCGCTAGCGGATTTACACCCCCCCCCCCCCCAATCAAATCCGCTAACAAATATAGACCCTGGGGGCCAAATCCGCTAGAACCCCACCCCCCACACGCATTACGTGTAAAAACGTACGCTGTTATTCGCATTTAGTGTAATTGCTCAGGTGATTATAGAGAAGCGTGCGCACTGATTGGTCGAGGATGACATATCTTGCTATAATCACCCCGCGCGAGGTGATTATAATACTGAAGCACTAAAAGAAAAAAGAAAATGCATTTGCTCTGATAATCACCTGAGCAATTATACTAAAACAATTTTTATTCTCAGGCTTACCGAATAATGTGGTATAATATTCACGTCGCCTTTGGCGAATAATTGTTAAATAAAGTACGTTTCTTTTGGCTATAAAAATACTGCAAACCTGTTAGAATAAAGCACAGAGACCTCTAAAAATTCTTTAAGGCACGCGTTATGGCATTTCGTAAAGTAGATGCGATTTTAAAATCTTGTTTTCTTTCATTCGCGTTTAAACAGGTGGCGCTTTAACAAAGTGTTACGAGTTTCGTTAAAGGCGTGGTTCGTTTGCAGACGGAACGCAGGGTTGTCGGTAACAGCAACAAGCGGATTCATTCCAAGATGAAAGTAATCTTTACAGCTTACAGCCCTTTTATGTCACAGACTCTTCCAACACGGCACACAGCACGGCACACAGCCACTTCACTAGGTTCGGCACACAGCTCGCACAACAACTTCTCAAAACTCTTTAAACTTTCCTCAAAACTCTTTAAACTTCGCTAGTAGACTGACACCCTCTTACATATATACATATCACAACAGGTACTAGAAACTTCTACGAAATCTATTTTTAGTAACATTACATTATTACTTACTATTTAAAGAAATCACATAATCATTTAAATGACTAAGCACTTTATAACGTCCTAGAGAGCCCTATGGAATATTCTGGAAGGTTCTGAGTAATATTGGACAATTTTCGTAACATAACCCCCTCTCAAGAAGAAATTTGCAAAATTTCTGCTACCAACGAAAAATTGTCTGAAAATATCAGTCCGAGGACAAGTCTAATGGCCGCTCTCACTCTGTCATTTGGCTCAGGTAGTCAGCTCCAACATTTTCCGATCCCTTAATGGCCTCCACTTTCATGTTGTAACTCTGTAGGAACATTGCCCACCGCAACAGTCGGTTGTTCGTAAACTTAGCACTGTTCATGTACTTTAGTGGCTCGTGATCCGTCTGAAGCACAAAACCAACTCCGTACAAGTACATGTGAAACCTCCTAATGGCCCATACGATAGCTAGACATTCTTTCTCTATTGTAGAGTAGTTTCGCTCAGCATTACAAAGTTTCTTACTGGCATAGCAGATTGGGAACAACTTGCCATCATGCTCTTGCATCAACACTGCTCCAATTCCGTTGTCCGAAGCGTCGGTCCGCAAAACGTAATGTTTCTTTGGATCTGGAAGGCGGAGGATTGGCTTGTTCGTAAGATGGGTCTTGATTGTTTGATAGGCTTTTTCCTGGGCTTTACCCCAATCCACTATGTTTGGCTGTCCCTTGCGAGTTAGGTCTGAAAGGGGAGCCGCAACGGCTGCAAAGTTTGGAATGAAGTCTCGGTAATATCCTGCCAAACCCACGAAGGAACGACTTTGTTTCTTTGTCTTTGGCCTTGGTGCATCCCTGATCTTAGCCACGTTATCCTCGTGGAGTCCAATCAAACCTTGCTGCAGCTGGTGTCCTAGAAAATCAACATTGTCTACACCAAAGATACACTTGCTGGGTCTGATGTCATACCTGCCTGGGCTAGGCGTTTAAACAGTTCGCGAAGGACCTTGAGGTGTTCCTCCCACGTACGGGTATGGGCCAAAATATCGTCCCAGTAGTAATCCACATTGTCCAATCCCTTCAGTAGTTTCTTCATGCCGCGTTTTAACGTAGCCGCCGAGTTAATCATTCCAAAGGGCATCTTCAAGAACTCATAAGATCCATCAGGAGTGACAAAGGCAGTCTTCGGGATATCCTCCTCCGGTATGAGGACCTGCCAGTATCCTTTGCTGAGGTCAATCTTGGAAAAGTATTTATCACCGCTCAGTTTCTGAAATAAACCCTCTGCAGTAGGCATCGGCTCGGGATCAAACACTGTTAGTTTATTGAGCTTTCTGTAGTCCACACATACTCTGTTAGTGTTATCCTTTTTCTTGACAACCACCACCGATGACGCGTAGGGCGAGCTGGATTCTCTAATGACTTTCATCTTGATCATGTCTTCAATGTCTTTCTTTAGAGATTCTCTCACGCTATACGGGACAGGGTACGGCTTTGATCTGATTGGCTCATCCGATGTAAGCTTAATATGGTGCTGAACAAGATTCGTTGTACCGGGTGCTTCAGTGAACTGACTTGAAAACTGGTGCGCCAGTTCCATGAATTCAGCACGCTGTTCATCCGTGAGTTAGGACCTGTGGACGCATCGGCGACCGACTCCTTAGCCACATATCCACCAATCTCCAGGAAATCGCCAACCCCTTCCTGTGCCTCTATATCAGGCTCGTGCTTATCATCCTCTTCTCTTGTCACGGCTGCACTTGCTTTAGTTGCACCCGCTGACTCTTCCGTGGGCTCATCCCGCTCAAAGTACTTCTTTAGAAGGTTAGCATAGTACACTTCATCTTTGCCTTTAACTTTGACCTTGTAGTCGTTGAGGCCTACCACAGCGCTAACTTCAAATGGTCCTTTCCACTGCATCAGGAGCTTATTGTGGTCAGTTGGCAGTAACACAAGTACTTTCTCTCGTAGCTCGAAAACGTACTGGTAGCTGTTCTTCACCTCGGGCACTTCAACGTCTTTTGTCCACAGTTCATTGAGGATAAACATGGGTCCTCTTACAGCTCTCCCATACAGTAACTCAAACGGCGAAAAACCAGTGGACTCTTGCGGAACTTCACGGTAGGCAAACAGCAACGGGTTGATGTAGCGGTGCCACTGTTTTGGCTGCTCACTGCATAACCTCTTCAGCATGGTCTTCATAGTTCCGTTAAACTTCTCCGTCAGGCCATTACACATCGGGTGATAGGGGGTTGTTGTCAGCTGTTTGATGCTCAGCAATCTTGTAACTTCTTTCACGCAGTCGGAGACAAACTGCGTACCCAAGTCACTTAGGATCTCCTCTGGTATCCCAAGACGGCTAAAGATGTCAACCAAGGCTTCAGCCACGGTTTCTGTGTCGATGTTCTTTAGGGGCACTGCCTCTGGATAACGAGTTGCGAAGTCTACAAGGGTGAGGATGTACCGGTGTCCTTCCTCGCTAGGCGGGCTTATTGGTCCCACAAGGTCAATGGCTACTCTTTTAAAAGGCTTATCGATCAAAGGCATCTTCTCCAACGGCACCTTAGGGACTGATCCTTTGTTCACAGTCCTCTGGCATACATCACAGGATTTACAGTGGCGGGCTACGTCACCCTGAATACCCGGCCAGTAGAAAGCGCTTTGGATCTTGTCAGCTGTCTTGTTAATACCCATGTGCCCGCCCATTATGGATCCGTGGGCCACTCCCATAATTTGCCTTCTCAAGGGGGCTGGTACCATAACTTGTTTCACAGGTTTGCCATTATTAACGTGTGGGTGCTTGAACACTCGGTAAAGTACCCCGCTCTTTACCTCAAAGGCGACCTCTGCTTGGCCTTTCAGGTTTGTATCACCACGATTCCAATACTTTTTCAAGCTCTCATCCTCGTGCTGCATTTGGGTCAGTTTTTCTTTGTCTATAATGGCACTCTCTGAACTACTTGGTACCCTAAGGGGGATATGCTGTTCTGCCTTCTTAGCTTGACCCCTAGTGGTCACTGCACATGCTTCCTGCCAACCTGGGTCTGGATCCTCTGCAGGCCTGGCACCTGGCACATCACCAATAATCAAGTCGTAGATTGTATCAGGTAGGCACTGGGCTTCGATTTGTCCCGAGAAATAAGGAGTATCTACTGAAATCTTCGCAATGGGAACCTTTCTCACCGTGTTATCGATTAACAACATAGAACTGGACTTGCCTGTGTACTGATCCTCAGATACTAGCTCTTTCTTGACTACTACACCACTACAGCCAGTGTCTCGCACAACATCAACAGTTTTGCCTCCCACTCTGCCTTTTAGTACCGGCATCTTAGCCCTGGCTGTCGATAACGGTTGAACACATACACTACTCAGCAGTGGGACTGTCTTTCCGCAGGCTAAAACCAGCTGATCATCTTGAATGCCCAAGACTGGATTTCTTCCTTCGTAGCTTGCAAAAGAGGCGACTGAACTATACAGCCGGCGCTCACTTGTTTTTGTGGGGCGGAGTTCACGATTTTACTTTGTCCTCCTGGTCTTACTCCATTAGATCTACAGTTCCGAGCTTCGTGCCCTTGTCTACCACACAAGAAGCATTTCCTGACTGCATTAGGGCAATTCACATACTGATGCCCTTGGGCATTACACTTGTAGCAGTGCATTGGCGATGTATCACTTGGTGGCCTCTTAGTTTCATCTCTATCAAGCCGTGCAGGGGGTTTAGCGCGCACAGGACTGAACAGGTGCTTCCCGTGTGCCTCCAAATACTGGTCGGCTATCTTAGCAATTTCTTCTAGAGTTTCCGGTGCTCTCTCGCGCAGGTGAACTGCCAGTTCCTTGGGGCAGGAATTAATAAATTGTTCCTTGACGATTAAGTCCTTTAGTCCCTGAAAGGTGTGCTCAGTTTTTGAAAGCTCCAACTACCGCACAAGGTAAGTCGATAAATGAACGATAAATTGATCGGGGCTCTCATCTACCTCGGGCTTTGATCCTCTGAACGTACGTCTATAACCGTCCTCCGTTAGGTCATATCTTTTCATCAGGGCCAATTTCATCTTGTCATAATTAACTGCATCTTCTTCCGATAAACATGAATAAGCATCGAGTGCACGCCCTGACAGCAAGGCACTAAGCTTTGGAGCCCATCCGGTTTTATCCCATTTCGCGTTAGTTCCAAACCTCTCAAAACGCTGAAGGTAGGCATCAAGGTCATCCTTTCCATCCACAAATGAAGGCAGTTTAGGAGTCTTGGTCCGATCCTCTCTATGGGGTATTTGGTCAGCAGGGCCATGCTCCTGTCCCAAACGTGCAAGCTCCAACTCATGTTCTCTCTTAGCAGCCTCCATGGCCTCTTTCTGTTTCAAAAGTTCAGCCTCCATTTCTAATTTTCTTAGTTCACGCTCTTGCCTTCTGGCTTCTCTCTCCTCATCCTCTCTTCTACGCCTTTCCTCCTTCTCTTCTTCTTCTTTTCTTCTCTCTTCCTCAAGTTGTCTACGTTTCTCTCCTCTCTCTTCCTGCTCTTTTCTTCTCTCTTCTTCTAGTTTCTGTTGATTTTCCACAAATGCGAGCAGCTTTGCTCCCTCTAGTCCCATTTCTTTTCCTAACTGCACTAGTTTCTCCATGATGCTTCACAGTACAAACTCAGTAGACACACAGTCAGAACTTCTTCCACGTGTTTCGTAAACCACACTCGACGGCTTGTACTGATCCTTTCCTGGTTACTATGGTCCACAAAACGATTCTTGTACTCCTCCCGGACAGGCCCCCAATGTTACGAGTTTCGTTAAAGGAGTGGTTCGTTTGTAGACGGAATGCAGGGTTGTCGGTAACAGCAACAAGCGGATTCATTCCAAGATGAAAGTAATCTTTACAGCTTACAGCCCTTTTATGTCACACAGACTCTTCTAATACGGCACACAGCACGGCACACAGCCACTTCACTAGGTTCGGCACACAGCTCGCACAACAACTTCTCAAAACTCTTAAAACTCTTTAAACGTTCCTCAAAACTCTTTAAACTTCGCTAGTAGACTGACACCCTCTTACATATATACATATCACAACAAGTACTAGAAACTTCTACGAAATCTATTTTTAGTAACATTACATTATTACTTACTATTTAAAGAAATCACATAATCATTTAAATGACTAAGCACTTTATAACGTCCTAGAGAGTCCTATGGAATATTCTGGAAGGTTCTGAGTAATACTGGACAATTTTCGTAACACAAAGGAAGTGCTACTTTTGAAAGACGGTGCTTCCTAATACCGAGGTATTTTTGCAAAAGTTATGACTATGGGGAAAAAGCAGAAAAAACGTTAGGCAACCGTTAGGCTAAAAAAGCGTTCAGACGGATTCCACTTAACGTTCGAGCAAGTACAAAAATTATTTACTAAAAAAACTACTCATAGCACGGTAACATTTTGACCATTCAGTTTGAAACACATCCCTTTAATTTGCTTCTCCAAGTGAAACCGCAATCAAATTCCCAAGCATTCTCGAGAAAATTAATGTCAAATCTGACATGAAGCGTCTTTCCATTAAAATATGGATACCTTCAAATTCAATTTTTTGTTATGGGGTCAGCTTGGGAGCTTACGTATTGACAATTTCTTCTTTTTTAATTCAAAATGTTACCATGCTATAAGTATTTTTGAGTAACTTTATTTTTGCACTTATTGCTCTAACGTTCAGCGGAAATCGTCTTAAAATACAAAGAATGTATGACTTTCTTTCCAACTTTCTTTCCTTGGTTACCAACAGCCCTTGCTAAGACATGCTTTTTCCATATAGTCATAAAGGAGCAAAAATACCTTTCAATTAGTAAAAAAATTCCTAACCGAGTATCTCGGACCGAGATGCGCAGAACGTCTGCGCAGTAACAAAAGGAGACAAAGCATCACCTTTTAATAGGAAAACGCATTGTGCGCCCTGCAAAAAAACTGTTTGCTTGACTACACAACTTCACGGGAATTTTTCAGAACCTAACTTTTCCAGTCATGATGATTATTTGAGGTTGGGCGGTTTTTTTCGGAAACTGAACCTGATTCTCATAAAAAGATGCCCATTATGCTTCACGCACCTCTGTTTTTGTTTTGGTTTGCACGAGAACGAGGCCTCCATTGTTGTATCGGGTTTCGCTTTTTTTCGCGGCAAACAGGTGATCGCGTGAAAGAGAAGCGAATGGTCTACCGCTTCTACTGGCCTTTAATCGTTTTATGAAAAAAATGTACCATGGACACTTTCATCTCAAATTCTGTATTTTCTGAATAAAATGCCGTCGTGAACGACTACGGATCGATTGTTGTAGACAAGGAAGCCACTGACAATAGTATAACAGAGGTTTGTTGTTATGTATGCGATACTACAAATTTCTCATTTCAACTCATTTCGCTTCATACACAGTTTTGATTGCAAATATTTGACCTATGTCTTTTGGTTGCGGATATCAATCTTTATTTACGCTATTGAAAGAGTGATCTTTCTGTGATTGTAAAGGCCAGTACGCCAGGAACAAAGGAAACGCGCTTGCAATTGTCGCGAGACTAACATCAAATGCCACGACCTGTCGTGCTTGTGACAAAGGAAAATGCAAGAATAAGGTAAAGTATTTTGGTACTTGCCAGGCCTGTATACATGTCTCATGCCCTTTCTAATTACTCACTTTTATTTTTAGCCAAATGATGATAAAGCTGCCGAGGATGGAGGGCATATGCAACCCCGACTCACTGCTGATGGTGAAACGAGGGCCAAACAAGAGGTACAAGAAGCCCAGAACGAAATGACGGTAAGTTCGCAACCGAGATTCGCAAACAGGATTTTTTTTAGATTGAAGCTGTTCTTAAGACAGACTATCCTGCTAGGAGGCCTTCTGTTTCGGTTTCGCTTCCCTTGCCGGCTCGTAACTCGAGGCTTCCTTCTCACTCACACTACGCGCGAAACCTAAGGGGCCTGATATCCCTAGCCTATCCCTAGGGATTGACAGACATCAGACAGATATATGTTTTATGTTCAAAACATAAGTTTTGAGCCCCAAGTAAATGCTGAATTCATAACGAAAATTACATCCAAATGCGCAGGATGGGGAAGGTCCTCTAATTCGAGGGGTAAATTTATGCTAAGGAATTGTAACTTATGTTTTTTCAGGAATTTGTGGCTACTCTTGACCCAATCACAAAGGACAACATTCTAGTCAATCTTCTCAGTATGGGTAGGAAACCTCGACTTTGCCAAAAAGATAGCTAGTGCAGAGCCTGAGGAGCCAGAACCACCTGTAGAGGAAATTTCAGAGTGGTGCTAATGCCGAGTTTGCAGGCCAATGCCTGATGACCAAGAAAATGCCTGCTGTAAAAGGGTGATGTGCATCACCAGCTACACAGCTTTTAGAGACATCTGTTTAGACAGAGAATAACTAGAAGCTCGATGCGACATTCGTGCCATTGAGTTTAAGTTCAGTATGGAGAGCTTTCGCAAAGCTGGTTACCGGCAGTTTGCTCTATGGTGCTACGGTAAATTAGGAACGGGAAATAGAAGGGTCATCCCTGCGTGTGCTGTACGTAGCATCAGAGAACACTATCCTGCACCAGATGGCAGATACATGGGCTTTAAAGCAATTTAATTGTCACAGGCCATCACACTAGTTGACAATTTATTGCGCTCATTCCAACTACAGGAAGTTGGGGTATTGTACTACACGCTACTGGGTTCCAACTTCTCCTGCCTTGTTTTTTATTTTATCGACTACAGAAAAATATCGGTGACCTTTTATCCCTGTTCCATTTATGTCGTGCTATATTTTGCTGTTATAATTTTAGTGAACTTAAAATTAAGAACAAAACTAAATGCAAGGCTGACACTACGGAAAAGGCTGACACTACACAATTAGCCTTCCTTGGGGCCAAAGCTATACTGAAGGAAAATACTATAAGGGCTCCCAAAATTTGAATTTTTTAATCTACACACAAGTGGTAAATGATTTCCGTTAGACAGTTTTGAAGCTCGTCGACAAGAGCCGATGACTTTCCTCCAAGCAATGGTGTCAATGCCCATGATGTAGCTTGAAGCCAGGTGTTAAATTCAGCGGATCCAGACTAGGGACCGGTTGACGCTTGCAGTAGCAAATAATTATAACCTATGGATGCAAAGGTCCACACGACGCATAAAATTAAGGTTATGAAAATGATGAAAGTCCAGGTCAACTTTCAATGAAAAACAAATAATTAAAAAAAAAACCGGTCATTTGACGTACATCCAGTTCATCACCTTTCACAGGCAATAATAATGGCAAATCACGGCTCACGGCTGCTTAGCAAATCACGTTTCACAAGACAGAAAACAGCCATTTCACGTTTCACGCCAACGCTATTCATTGCTCACGAAAATAGCTCACCAGTAGTAAGGTAGGCTGGGCTGGGGTGATTTACCTCGCTTTCATGTTCCAAAAAACCTCGCTTTCATGTTGGGTCTCGATGTGAGGTCGAGGCGTAGGGGAAATACGTCACGAGATCTTAGGTTTATTATTAATTATGATTGCATTGGTTTGTTTGTCGGTAACGGCGTCATTTTGGTTCATGTCTGAAGCGTGTAAGGGTGAAATTATGAAGCCACGTCGAAGACCTTTGCGATGTTTGGATTCTTTTCAGAATATTTTTGGACGAGAAGCATTGCGTTTAATAACAAGACCCGACAGATCACATTTGGCTCGATTGGCCGAGAGGATCAGAGAAAGAAGAGAAGAAACGTGGCGTGTGTTGAATAGAGATCGCGTGGCGGCTTTTATTGAATTGGTGACCCTTGTCTGGTTCGATGAAGAAAATTGCATCCGTCACGCTTCAGAGAGAGGAACTGCGGATGAATCCCTCACGTGGACATTACTGCATCGTGTGTTGCCGTTTGCTTTACGACATTGTAATGATGTTTCAACATTGGCAAAGTGGGCAAGACCGATGTTTATGAAAGACTTTGAAAAAATGAGAACGTGTTTGGATGTTAAATTTCTAGACTTGCGTGAAACATCGAGACATTGGCGTAAGGTTTGTCATTATTATGAGGGAATATGGAAAGACAATCAATAAGACATATAGCGTGACGTTTTCATGTTTATTACTTAACCCAAGTGGAACAATTACAAATGTTTATTAGCTTTATCTAACAATTGTTGTAAATGCACACGTTTTTTGTCACTGAATTTTTCCTTTCGTTGACTATGAATTAAATGCATGTATTTTTTCAGTCGTTTTCGTTTTAATTGAAAAGGAGAAGATCTCACAGTTATGTCTTCCTCCGAAACAAGAGGTTCAAATCGGAGTAAATAAAAAGTGTTATTGCTCATGACAGGAGTGTAAGTTTTGACTTGGTTTGAAAAACGAACACGCTTCATGTTTTACAAATGAAGTCCTTCCAGCTGTAGTCTTACTTGCTCAATGTTTTCGGGTAGACAGAATGTTCTCTGGAACAAGTTCTTGATTGCTGCCCTTGTTGCAGGTGTAATGTCTCGCGAACCAACCACAGCACTGCTCTGATGAAGGGTGGGTAGTCGAAGAGCGCCCCAGGGTTTAAATGATGTCACTTTTTTGAGACAGGAGTTTTCGATGTTGTAGGTATTTTCTGACCGATACCACTGATTGGTGTTGGTGTCAAACAGGAAGACTTCTTTACCCTGATCTATGGCTAATTGCACAGTCCACCCAGTTCCTCCTTCCACTCTTTTTTTGTCTGCACACAGTTTTCCAAAGGCAAAGACGGTATGGGCTTTTCTGGCAATGTGGTAATTGCGCTGCAAGAGGGAGAGAGTGTAAAAGTGAGTTGGAACACGTTTACACAACTTGTGAGCAGCAGCACCTATGGCAGGATCGGCTTGTATCAACACTTCGACAGAAGCAGGTGAAGTGAACTTTGCACGGGGATGATTTGGCAGAACAATCACTTCAATTTGCATTCCATATTCCCTGGCCATTTCCTCTGCTAGGGTGTCTGTTCCGTCTGCACCCCCCGTATACAATACATGTCCATGACCAATAGTCAATTGCATTTCTTCTTCATTAGTCATCATGTTTGGAGGCATTTTACCTGAGTTCTCTCTCTCTCTCTCTTCTTCGTCTTTTTTGAGAATGAAGAAACAAGTTAAGAAAACACCGAATTTATGGACAAAATGATCAAGTGAAACAACCAATCAGAAAAACAGCGATTCGACGTGCTGAAGAAGAAAACGCCTCCTAAGGGAGTCCACAAGTATTAAAGGTCCATAGCAGGCGAACGCCCAGTGCTACAACAACATCAAACGAGAGCGGGAGGCACAGTCATCATGTTGAATGAAAACTTGTTATTTTGATTGTCAGACAAGACCTGTGAGTCAAGAAGTAATGACAATTTTTTGTAAACAAATTTTGTGAAAATTTGAATTAAACACTGGTTATTTTTTCAACAACAAACTCTCTCTCTCTCTGTTTTGCCACGTTGTATTGGTGCGTTTCAAACGTTCTTATATTTGTTGTTTTTTAGTGTCACTGTTGGGTGGTTAGAGGAAGGGGGTACCCCACGACACCAGTCACCATAGCAACAGTGTAAAAAAAATTGGAAAAGTACTGCCACGCTCCTTGGAAAGCACGGACCATATTTGGATGGTTAGAAGAGGGAGCACCCATTTGGAATACGCATGCAATGGGTGCTGGGAAAAATAGAGGAGAAAATAGGGGGTGGGGGTACCCCTCCTTCATTACAGGTCAACCAGGTATCTTGGTGGAGCTGACAGGTGTCACGCAACCAATCTTCATGAAGTGGGTGACTCACGTGATGTCTGTCACGTCATAACTTTCATGGGGGCGAGGCCTGTCACGTGGCAATAAATGAAGGGGTAGCCCCCTACCCCTCTTGTCTTTACCCAGGATCTTTTGCGAGGGCGAGTACAAAGGGAAACGATTTCACTTGGAGCTCAATAATAATAATAATAATAATAATAATAATAATAATAGATCACGTGCCTCTGCTGACCTGTTGGGAATGTATGTTATTAAGCTTTTTTAAATTTTGACCAGCTCCCATGTGGCGGGAATGACCCTATGCTGACCGGTAGGGATTGCAGGCTCATATTTCAGGAAAAGGCGACGTCCATTAAGGTTGCAGGGTCCAGTCTAAAAGAAAAAGACTGCTGGCTGATAGACATTGCAGGCTCAGGCCTTAGGATAAGACCGTTGACTAGGACCAGGTCAGAAAAAAGACGGCAAACCAGCAGGCTAGGCTCTCTGGAGAAATTGGGATCGTGAGCCCTGGCCCAATGGGGAGTACTGCTGGCTAGCTCGATTAGAGAAGACCCCTGCCCGTTAAGGCTTTTGCGGGCTGAGGCTTCAGAGGAAGACTACTGACCAGTCACTAAAGAACAAATTTATGGCGTTTTCTTCCAGCGATTTTTCGCGATACCTTGCAATGCCTTGCAGCATACACAACCACCTCTAACCCTCCTCCTAGGGTGCCCTTATTTGGACGGAAACTAGACCAAGGGAGGTGCCTCACCTCCGGTCTTTGTTGATCCCATACCTCTCTCTGCCAAGCCTCTGTAGCTACACACAGCTCAGGTTAGCTTCGAGTAGCTCAAACATAAGCATTTCTCAAGACAATAATTGTAGCAAAAGCAACCTTGGAGAGCTCACGTGACAATCACTTTTATTCACGTTCGTTACAATACAATTTCATCTGGTCAACTTGGTTCACTGCAAAGTCTCATGGTCAACTTTCTTTGTCTTCTTCGTCTTCTTCCTCCTCCTCCTCCTCCTCCTCCTCCTCCTCCTCCTTCTCCTTCTCCTTCTCCTCCTCCTCCTCCTCCTCCTCCTTTTCTTCTTCGTTCTTAGGGACTGGCCGTGGATGAAAAATTCTGTTCAATAAAAATTTTCGCCTATCCACGGCTGCGTCTGCGGCCTCTTCATAATCCATATCTTCTTCTTCGTGCATGAAACGACGTAGGGTTTTCATGACTGCTTCGTGTACGGGATCACGTTTAAGACGACGGAACCACTTGAGATAGTGCAGGTACAGCCTCCGTAACTTTGCTCTGAAAACTGGCAATAAAGCATTGAAAGCTTTGGCTTGAGCAACGGCTTCAGATGCCCCCTTTTCCACTAGCCACTCCACTTGCTTTCCGAAGCGTGAACTAAGGGACTCTTTAACTTTGGCACGGAGATCTTCCCATGGATCAACGATGTCATATTCCACCTCACTGTCGTCTTCGTCCTCGGAATCGATTTCCATGTCTTCATCGTCATTTTCTTTATCCTCTGAATCCTCGTTTATGCTTCCTTCGTCTGACCCAACTTCAGACACCACGTCCTCTGGGGAGACAGTAGCCATGGTTGTACTTTCCCCTTGTTGTTGTTCTAAACGTTTCCAACAACCCCGCTTCTCGTGACGGTCTCTATTGTAGCTTCGACTGAACGGTTTTTGACAATACTGGCAAAGATGTGCCATACACTAACTCATGCAGACTCGGCGCTCTTTTACTCAAAATGAGCACCATGCACTTGGCGACTATTTATATATGTTTGCAGTGCAACTCAATTTGAGTGAGTGACTCAAACTCATAATGAGCAATGCATTTTGAGCGCGAGTAACCCAGTTAATCGATGAGTTGCTCACCCATATACTCATAGCGCATGAGTAACTCATAATGAGTTTTGCATGCATGCCCTACTCAGTTCCTGGGAGAGAACACTCCGAGTTGGTCTTGGAGCTCCTCTGAGGTACTCTGAGCTACTCTCTGCCCTACTCTGACCTGCCACTCTCTGATCTACTCCGAGCTGATTACCGACTTACTATGAGTTACTCTTAGTTACTCTGAACTGCTTTGAGCTGCCCTCACGCTCAAAATGCATTGCTCATTATGAGTTACTCATGCGCTATGAGTATATGGGTGAGCAACTCATCGATTAACTGGGTTACTCGCGCTCAAAATGCATTGCTCATTATGAGTTTGAGTCACTCACTCAAATTGAGTTGCACTGCAAACATATATAAATAGTCGCCAAGTGCATGGTGCTCATTTTGAGTAAAAGAGCGCCGAGTCTGCATGAGTTAGTGTATGGCACATCTTTGCCAGTATTGTCAAAAACCGTTCAGTCGAAGCTACAATAGAGACCGTCACGAGAAGCGGGGTTGTTGGAAACGTTTAGAACAACAACAAGGGGAAAGTACAACCATGGCTACTGTCTCCCCAGAGGACGTGGTGTCTGAAGTTGGGTCAGACGAAGGAAGCATAAACGAGGATTCAGAGGATAAAGAAAATGACGATGAAGACATGGAAATCGATTCCGAGGACGAAGACGACAGTGAGGTGGAATATGACATCGTTGATCCATGGGAAGATTTCCGTGCCAAAGTTAAAGAGTCCCTTAGTTCACGCTTCAAAAAGCAAGTGGAGTGGCTAGTGGAAAAGGGGGCATCTGAAGCCGTTGCTCAAGCCAAAGCTTTCAATGCTTTATTGCCAGTTTTCAGAGCAAAGTTACGGAGGCTGTACCTGCACTATCTCAAGTGGTTCCGTCGTCTTAAACGTGATCCCGTACACGAAGCAGTCATGAAAACCCTACGTCGTTTCATGCACGAAGAAGAAGACATGGATTATGAAGAGGCCGCAGACGCAGCCGTGGATAGGCGAAAATTTTTATTGAACAGAATTTTTCATCCACGGCCAGTCCCTAAGAACGAAGAAGAAAAGGAGGAGGAGGAGGAGGAGGAGAAGGAGAAGGAGGAGGAGGAGGAGGAGGAAGAAGACGAAGAAGACAAAGAAAGTTGACCATGAGACTTTGCAGTGAACCAAGTTGACCAGATGAAATTGTATTGTAACGAACGTGAATAAAAGTGATTGTCACGTGAGCTCTCCAAGGTTGCTTTTGCTACAATTATTGTCTTGAGAAATGCTTATGTTTGAGCTACTCGAAGCTAACCTGAGCTGTGTGTAGCTACAGAGGCTTGGCAGAGAGAGGTATGGGATCAACAAAGACCGGAGGTGAGGCACCTCCCTTGGTCTAGTTTCCGTCCAAATAAGGGCACCCTAGGAGGAGGGTTAGAGGTGGTTGTGTATGCTGCAAGGCATTGCAAGGTATCGCGAAAAATCGCTGGAAGAAAACGCCATAAATTTGTTCTTTAGTGACTGGTCAGTAGTCTTCCTCTGAAGCCTCAGCCCGCAAAAGCCTTAACGGGCAGGGGTCTTCTCTAATCGAGCTAGCCAGCAGTACTCCCCATTGGGCCAGGGCTCACGATCCCAATTTCTCCAGAGAGCCTAGCCTGCTGGTTTGCCGTCTTTTTTCTGACCTGGTCCTAGTCAACGGTCTTATCCTAAGGCCTGAGCCTGCAATGTCTATCAGCCAGCAGTCTTTTTCTTTTAGACTGGACCCTGCAACCTTAATGGACGTCGCCTTTTCCTGAAATATGAGCCTGCAATCCCTACCGGTCAGCATAGGGTCATTCCCGCCACATGGGAGCTGGTCAAAATTTAAAAAAGCTTAATAACATACATTCCCAACAGGTCAGCAGAGGCATGTGATCTATTATTATTATTATTATTATTATTATTGAGCTCCAAGTGAAATCGTTTCCCTTTGTACTCGCCCTCGCAAAAGATCCTGGGTAAAGACAAGAGGGGTAGGGGGCTACCCCTTCATTTATTGCCACGTGACAGGCCTCGCCCCCATGAAAGTTATGACGTGACAGACATCACGTGAGTCACCCACTTCATGAAGATTGGTTGCGTGACACCTGTCAGCTCCACCAAGATACCTGGTTGACCTGTAATGAAGGAGGGGTACCCCCACCCCCTATTTTCTCCTCTATTTTTCCCAGCACCCATTGCATGCGTATTCCAAATGGGTGCCCCCTCTTCTAACCATCCAAATATGGTCCGTGCTTTCCAAGGAGCGTGGCAGTACTTTTCCAATTTTTTTTACACTGTTGCTATGGTGACTGGTGTCGTGGGGTACCCCCTTCCTCTAACCACCCAACAGTGACACTAAAAAACAACAAATATAAGAACGTTTGAAACGCACCAATACAACGTGGCAAAACAGAGAGAGAGAGAGTTTGTTGTTGAAAAAATAACCAGTGTTTAATTCAAATTTTCACAAAATTTGTTTACAAAAAATTGTCATTACTTCTTGACTCACAGGTCTTGTCTGACAATCAAAATAACAAGTTTTCATTCAACATGATGACTGTGCCTCCCGCTCTCGTTTGATGTTGTTGTAGCACTGGGCGTTCGCCTGCTATGGACCTTTAATACTTGTGGACTCCCTTAGGAGGCGTTTTCTTCTTCAGCACGTCGAATCGCTGTTTTTCTGATTGGTTGTTTCACTTGATCATTTTGTCCATAAATTCGGTGTTTTCTTAACTTGTTTCTTCATTCTCAAAAAAGACGAAGAAGAGAGAGAGAGAACTCAGGTAAAATGCCTCCAAACATGATGACTAATGAAGAAGAAATGCAATTGACTATTGGTCATGGACATGTATTGTATACGGGGGGTGCAGACGGAACAGACACCCTAGCAGAGGAAATGGCCAGGGAATATGGAATGCAAATTGAAGTGATTGTTCCGCCAAATCATCCCCGTGCAAAGTTCACTTCACCTGCTTCTGTCGAAGTGTTGATACAAGCCGATCCTGCCATAGGTGCTGCTGCTCACAAGTTGTGTAAACGTGTTCCAACTCACTTTTACACTCTCTCCCTCTTGCAGCGCAATTACCACATTGCCAGAAAAGCCCATACCGTCTTTGCCTTTGGAAAACTGTGTGCAGACAAAAAAAGAGTGGAAGGAGGAACTGGGTGGACTGTGCAATTAGCCATAGATCAGGGTAAAGAAGTCTTCCTGTTTGACACCAACACCAATCAGTGGTATCGGTCAGAAAATACCTACAGCATCGAAAACTCCTGTCTCAAAAAAGTGACATCATTTAAACCCTGGGGCACAACTCTATTCAGAAACCAGCAAGTACAGTTTCATGATAATATGGTACACTATTACCGTAAGGAAAAACGTTGATGACCCTTTTATACTGGGTGTCTTCTTAATAAACCTGCTACCAGACTTTCACGGCGGAAGATAGGACGGCCTAATCACAGGTTTTTCCAAATATGCATACCGAAAAAGGAACTTCAAGTGTGATAAAAATCAGATTTTAGTAAATAAATCTTGGTAAATAACAAACATACATTTTTCTTTAAACAACCTACATTAAAGTCATCAACAAGAACCGAACGCATATTATCAAAACCTAATCCAACAACTGAAAGCACACTTAGTTATAGTAATAAAAGGGAAGCTTTCACATTGTATATGCTGTCTATCGGAAACCTGGTTACAAAAAAACTGTTGACCAATTTAGCAGAACACCACTGAATAAAAAATGCACACAAAAGGCTAATAACCTTTTAACCTAAACAATTATTCTCATATGATTATCATAGTGTTCAAGAAGTCGGGATGCATTAGGAAGTACTTTTTGGCAAACCCAACAGCTGAAATCGTGTATCTTTCCAGTGCAGGATCTATTATGTATTGGCAAATATCCCGGTGTAGTGAAACACTTGCCACAAGTTGTGCATTTGTAAGGCTTTTCTCCAGAGTGGGTTCTTTTGTGTCTTTTCAAGGTTCCCGCTCTGCTAAAACACTTGTCACAGGTTCTGCACTGGTAAGGCTTTTCTCCAGAGTGAGTTCTTTTGTGTACTTTCAAGTTTCCTGCTCTGCTAAAACACTTGTCACAGTTTCTGCATTTGTAAGGCTTTTCTCCAGAGTGCGTTCTTTCGTGTACTTTCAAGTCTCCTGCTTGGCTAAAACACTTATCACAGGTTCTGCATTTGTAAGGCTTTTCTCCAGAGTGGGATCTTTCGTGTTGTTTCAAGTTTCCTGCTGTGGTGAAACGCTTGTCACAAGTTCTGCATTTGTAAGGCTTTTCTCCAGAGTGGGTTCTTTTGTGTCTTTTCAAGGTTCCCGCTCGGCTAAAACACTTGTCACAGGTTCTGCACTGGTAAGGCTTTTCTCCAGAGTGAGTTCTTTCGTGTACTTTCAAGTCTCCTGCTTGGCTAAAGCACTTGTCACAGGTGCTGCATTTATAAGGCTTTTCTCCAGAGTGGGTTCTTTCGTGTACTTTCAAGTTTCCTGCTCTGCTAAAACACTTGTCACAGCTTCTGCATTTGTAAGGCTTTTCTCCAGAGTGGGTTCTTTCGTGTACTTTCAAGTCTCCTGCTTGGCTAAAACACTTATCACAGGTTTTGCATTGGTAAGGCTTTTCTCCAGAGTGGGTTCTTTTGTGTACCTTCATGTGTCCTGCTTGACTAAAACACTTATTACAGGTTCTGCATTTGTAAGACTTTTCTCCATAGTGGGTTCTTTCGTGTACTTTCAAGTTTCCTGCTCTGCTAAAACACTTGTCACAGTTTCTGCATTTGTAAGGCTTTTCTCCAGAGTGGGTTCTTTCGTGTACTTTCAAGTCTCCTGCTTGGCTAAAACACTTATCACAGGTTCTGCATTTGTAAGGCTTTTCTCCAGAGTGGGATCTTTCGTGTTGTTTCAAGTTTCCTGCTGTGGTAAAACGCTTGTCACAAGTTCTGCATTTGTAAGGCTTTTCTCCAGAGTGGGTTCTTTCGTGTACTTTCAAGCTTCCTGCTGTGCTAAAACACTTGTCACAGGTTCTGCATTTGTAAGGCTTTCCTCCAGAGTGGATTCTTTCGTGTACTTTCAAGTCTCCTGCTTGGCTAAAACATTTATCACAGGTTCTGCATTTGTAAGGCTTTTCTCCAGAGTGGGTTCTTTCGTGTCTTTTCAAGTTTCCTGCTGTGGTAAAACGCTTGTCACAAGTTCTGCATTTGTAAGGCTTTTCTCCAGAGTGGGTTCTTTCGTGTACTTTCAAGCTTCTTGCTGTGCTAAAACACTTATCACAGGTTCTGCATTTGTAAGGCTTTCCTCCAGAGTGGATTCTTTCGTGTACTTTCAAGTCTCCTGCTTGGCTAAAACATTTATCACAGGTTCTGCAGTTGTAAGGCTTTTCTCCAGAGTGGGTTCTTTCGTGTTGTTTCAAGTTTCCTGCTGTGGTAAAACGCTTGTCACAAGTTCTGCATTTGTAAGGCTTTTCTCCAGAGTGGGTTCTTTCGTGTACTTTCAAGCCTCCTGCTTGGCTAAAACACTTACCACAGGTTCTGCATTTGTAAGGCTTTTCTCCAGAGTGGGTTCTTTTGTGTCTTTTCAAGTGTCCTGTTGTGCAAAAGCACTTATCACAGGTTCCGCACTGACAAGGCTTTCTTGCAGAATCGATCCTTTTGTGTCCTGTCAAGTCTCCTGGCTTTCTTCCACAATCGGTTCTTTCGTGTCCTTTCAAGTCTCCGGCTTGGCTAAAACACTTGCTGCAAGTTTTGCATTTGTGCGGCTTTTCTTCAAATTCAGTTCTTGAACAGTTCTGCATAGTTATAACACTCGAAAATATTCCTGCCATACAAAAGTACAAAACGTGTTTAACCCGTTTCTTATATGCTTATGAGGGGTATGACCGGTCCGGGTACGCACGAGCGATTCAATAACAACAGAAGCAAAACATACGAAATAAAAAGGAAAAAAGGAAATAGCTAAATACTTAAAAAATATAATTAGAATACAAGAAAATATAAAAATAAAGCGAGAATTGAATATTTGACTCGCTTGCGCACCAATAAATGAATAACGAGAAATTATCATTTTACAATGATCATATGGTCTGTGTGAAACACTCTTGTTCGCCGTAGTTTGATTTTCTTCCTTTTTGTTTGCGTTAGTCGCTTCAGTTTGTTTGGCAATCTCGTACCCAGAGTCCACTGGCTTTTTGGTCAGCGGGAGGTCGCCAGTAGAGACTCTGGGATAATGGAATTTTTATCCCAGAAAACGTGGGATTCCGGTCTTAGTGCGCATGCTTTAGTTCGAAACGGAAGTCAAATGTCGTGCAATAGCAGCCATGCGATCCGTGCACAGTTGATCCTGACACACGATTGAAGACACTTGAAATTTTTGAACAAGAAGTATGGTGATATATTTTGTGTTTGTATGTAACGAAACGTTTTAGGCGTTTAATCAGAGGCTCAGTTTTGATTATATATTTTGCGTGTTTATGTACATAAAACGTTTTAAGCGTGCAATTAGAAGCCTAGATTTGATTATATATTTCGCGTGTTTATGATAACGAAACGTTTTAAGCGTGTAATCAGAGGCTTCCATTTGGTTATATTATTTTGTTCAGACTGTTACTAATGTGTATTGCCCACTGCATAAAAGTTTGGTTTGAAGTTAATTGTTAGAATAAAAATTGTCCAGTTCTGCAAAGTACGTGCCTAACTTTGTGAACCTCAAGTATGACAGTTTCAATGTGCCACAATTTTATCTATTGTGATTGGCGAAACCAGCAAAGTCAGTTCTAAGAAATGTTTCTTTTTTGTGTGGGTAACATTGTATTACAATAAATTTAATACAATTCAATCCATGTATGTTATGCGTTTTGGAGGTATTGGAGATTTTTAGAAGTATGACCAAAAGTCACTGCATCCAAAACGTGCAGTGATCTTGAATGCTAGTTGTGCTTTAATTTGTATTTGTTAACTGCTCTTGAATTCTTGTGATTGCATAGAACTGGTTGACGGGCCTGCCAGAGCAAATGAAAAGATTTCAATTATGTGCATAGTATGGCAATACAAATACTGCATTGCCTAATTTATTTAACTATCAACTTCAGCATCCCAGTTTTTTTTTTCAGGGCCCTGAAAATTAAAATGAGAAATATGGTACGGCTCATTTGCAAACACTTCTTTTCCCTAGCCTGTTCCAGGCTCTCAGATAGTAGGGATGGCAAAAATTAGAAAGGTAGCCCCAAAATAAGTTGATCAGGATTTGGAGAAAAGGGGGCTCTTTCTTTATTCGGTTCTCCTTCTATCTTGGAGTCTGGAACAGGCTATCTTTGCTCCTGTGACTCGCTCTCTTCTAGCAGGTCTTAAATCAAAGGTAGCTGATGACCCTTCAGTACCTGAGTCAGTGTGCTTCATGTAGAGCCACCTAAGCTGTGTAGGCATTAGCTAGGTGGCAGTGGGGCATCAATTACTTTTGTCAGAATTAGAAACTGAGTCACTGGTAGCCAACATATAACTTCAACTTTGACTGCTAGAGACTGCTGCCAAACCGATAACGTTTGAATGCTTGGTCAATATGTCTTTTGAGTACTTGTGTAACAATTATTGCTCATTGGCACCATAATTATTTTTCAGTGAATGATTACACACAAGTTTGAAGGCAGAGGAAGTACTCCAACAACACTCTACTTAACAACACAATGTAACCCTTTCCTTGATCATAACTCTTTGACAACAAATAATTGGTGTAATCTATTTCCTTGAAATACTGCCCTTGTGTCATATTAATTTAAAATTTTGTCTTAAACCTTGTCAAAAGTAGTGAAATTGAGTGATCCAGTGCATGTCAGAATTTTTGTAGCCACTGATAAGGATTTTTGTTAGGATTCTGGAGACAAAGCTGTCAAACTTTCTTTCTGACATAATCCTCTAAGCTGTCACCTAGATCATTTTGCATGTTTTAGCATGTCATGGGACTGAACCAAACCAAGAGAACTGTACTAATCAATGGTCTGAAACACGTATACGGTCCAAATTTCACTAAATTAAATAGTGTGGTTTCCAGAAAATGTCCATTAACCTCCCATACCTTTAGACTTTGAAACTAAACTGGTATTTCCAGAGGGGTGGGGGAGTCCAACCAAAAACCTTCCTTGGGAGGGGTATGGATATTTCCTGGATCCACATAATTATTCTATGATGTAGATGTAAAAAAGGTTTGTAGTAATAGTGTTAATTCAAAGGAAATTCTGGGGAAAATAATCAGAACCACAGACAAATAGGAGATTGCCATATCATTACAGAAATATTATTACAAAAAATCATTTACATTTAGATTTGTTTTGTAGTGGTTGTATATTTAAGGCTATAGCTGAGGAGTGATATGGACATTTTTTAAATTATAATTTTGAAGCTCTACTTTCAGTTAATGGTTCGTAAAAATACCCACTTCAGATTGATAGTCCTGGTCAAATATTATTTTCACATCTAAATGATAAACAATATAACTTTGTATGAAATGGAAAAGATCAGTTTGAAATGGTGCATGTTTGTCATCAATATGCGAGATACATGAACCTTACTATTAAGGTGTCAATTTCCAAGGATAAAGGCCATGACTTTTTGGAGAAGGCTGTCTCCATTTGCCACACACATTGGGGTGATTTGATCTTGCCTCTCTTTGACAACTGTAACACTACAGTGGCAAGGAAATCAAGGACTGCAGGAGCTCTCTTCTTCATCTCCTCAATTGTATGTGCTATACCACAGTCTATACTGACCCATGTGAGGTTCAGTTAATGCTACTCGGGTCTCTCTAGGACTTGGTTCCATACTGTCACTGTCTTTTGCATCAAATAACAGAAAACTATTTAATTACAACACATTTAACTCTTGACAATGTTGGACATATTGGACTGGGAAAAATAGTTTAAGTTAAGGAAAATTTCAAACTTTTCTGATGCAATAAAATTGATAAAAATATCTTTGTAATATCTTTCAGGTCTGCAGGCACTTTCCAGAGGCTTCGGAAGATTGGTTAAGAACAGAGAGACTCTCGTTCTTGCTATGTGCGCGTTTTCCATTTTCCTCCATTCTAAGGCAGGATAGAAACTGAAGAGGAAACTGCTATTTGCGAGGGACTTTGATCCTTGATAATTCTCTTGTATTTAAACTTTCAGTCATTCTACGTGAAGCTACTTTTCCCTTTCTTGTTCTTGCAGATCTTGTTGGTTGTCAACCCTTTCATTTATTCCCTTCACTTGATAACAGGATCGGCAAATTGGAGTTGGTACAAACCTGTATAAAAACATCAATGTCGTCTTCCTTCGAGGGCGCTAACAGTTTCAGCCAGATTCGAATGGCTTCGGCAATGACCTTCTATCGAAGCTGCTTGCATTTCGACGGTATTTCGCCGTTAAATGACGACATTGCATAGCACCTTCCCGCACAAAAACGGCTACGGCCGTGTAGCGAAACTTTAAAATTTATTCAGTTCGGTGCCCCTCCGAAGTATTTACTACCAAACTTTCATATACCCTTTCGTGACTAAGTTGGTCGCAGGCTTCCGGTTTTGTTATCGTAGGTTTCCAGTTCACCGTTCCTCTGTCTTATGATCAGCCAATCAAAAAAATTGATTTTTTCCATTATCCCAGAGTCTCTACTGGCGACCTCCCGCTGACCAAAAAGCCAGTGGACTCTGGGTACGAGATTGTTTGTTTGGCGTAGAAATGCAATTTTTTTTTTAACATAGCGATATTTATATTGCAACCAAAATGCAACTGAACGGTATAGTGGGCAACCGGAACCACTTGCACTTCCCAAGATGTTGATTTTACGCACGAAAATAAAATCTGGCACTATTCTAGGTTCATTGCTTGAAAATTTGAGGAGCTATTAATACTCGAGGAGATGCAGTAATGCCTGTACAAAACAAGGCATTAAGAAGATTATTCTTTCTGTTGTTCTTGCGTGAGCAGAACAGCCGATACCAGGTTTCACGAATAATTTCAACGCAAAATTAAGCGACAATTACTTACTTACTTATTCCCTTATACTCCCCGTGGAGCATAGGTCCATGGAAAACGCCCGCCATCGCCCTCCTGTTTTGGGCTACTGAGCTTCTCAATCTACCTCCAGGTGTAACCTGCCTTGCCCGTCTCGTCGTCCATGGTTCTCATCCAGCTGTTCCTGGGACGGCTTTGGCTCCTCCTCCTCTGTGGGTTCCACCTCAGTGCATACCTGGTGGCATTGCTGGTTGGCTTTCTGAGGGTGTGCCCCATCCAACCCAACTTGCGCCTTCATATCTGGATGTCGATCCTCTCCTGTTAGGCTCCTGCCCACAGTTCCCAATTCCTTATGACCTCCAGCCAGTGGATGCCCATTATGGACCTCAGGCATCTGTTGACGAAGGACTGCAGCTTGTTGGAGGTTGTTTTTGTTACTCTCCGCGTCTCTGAACCATAAAGGAGGACAGACTTCACTTTTGTGTTGAATATCCGTGGCTTGGTTTTCCTGGATATCACCTTTGATCTCCATGCAGGCATCAGTATTGTGAATGCAGTTCTTGTCTTCCAAATCCCCACCTGTATGTCCTGACCAGATCCATCATCCTTGCTGATGTTACTGACAAGATAGGTGAAGTTCTCCACTTCATCAATTGCTTCCCCATCCAGCTCTAACTTGTCTGCTTTCCTGGTGTTAACCCTCATCACTTTTGTCTTGGATTTGCTGATCCTAAGACCCGTCTGCTGAGTTTTTGCAAGCCGCGTTAACGTGGATTGCATGCCCTGATGGTTGTGTGAGAGGAGGGCAATGTCGTCAGCGAAGTTCAGATCTTCCAGCCGGGTGGTGAGGATCCACTGTATGCCATCGCGATGCTTCTCTGTTGTCTGCCGCATTATCCAGTCGATGACTTGCAGGAAAAGAAATGGTGACAACAAGCGTCCCTGGTGCACTCCGGTGAGCATCTCAACCAGTTCAGAAAGAACTACATTGTGGATGATTCTGCAGGTGCACTTCTCATAGGTCTTCTGTATGAGGATGATGTATTTCTCTGGGATTCAATAATGATGCAACAGCTTCCACAACACTTCCCTATCAACACTGTCAAATGCCTTCTCATAGTCCACAAAGGTCGCGTAGGTGGGGGAGTTCCACTCGAGAGACTGCTCCACAATGATCCCCAAGATGGCAATTTGATCTGTTCACGACCTTTCCTTCTGGAATTCACCCTGTTCATCCCGTAGTCGTTTGTCCAATTCAGCTTTCAATCTCTCCAGGATTATCCTATTCAGCACTTTTCCAGCAGTCGATAGCAGCATAATGCCTCTCCAGTTCTTGCATTCCTTCAGATCTCCCTTCTTGATCAGGTGGCCTTCTTTCCAGTCGTCCGGTATCTCGTCCGTTTCCCAGATCTTCCCAAACAGCTCATGCAGCATCTTGGTCGAGGTGTTCAAATCTGCCTTGATGGCCTCTGATGGTATGCCATTGGGACCAGTTGCCCTTCCGTTCTTCAGGTGTCTGATGGTTTTCTTGATCTCTACTTTGCTTGGTCTGTTCTCATTGACCTGCAAAGGTGTGTCAGCTGGTTCTATCTCGGGCATCTCACTTGGCAGCGGTCTGTTGAGCAGCTCCCTGAAGTGTTCTGCCCACCTTTTTCGTTGCTCCTCTTGATCGGTGAGCACCTCTCCGCTCTTGGCTCTGACAGGTCTGTCTGGGATCTTTTTAACACCTGCCAGTGTTCTTGTGATGGAATATAGCACTTTATTATCGCCCTTGCCTGCTGCTTCCTCTGCTTGTCTTGCAAGGTCGTCCACGAAGTTCCGTCAGGCTTTTCTGATGATTCGTTTAACCTCCTTGTTGGCTTTAGAGTATCTGATCTGGGCTTCTGCTTTCTTGACTCTCGTTCTACTGCGGTTCAATACTCCTTCACCTTCTTTCTGGCGTCTGTCTTCTTCTACCTTTTCCTCGGAAACTTGCATAAGCGACAATTAACCCGTCATAATTTCGGGAAAAACGGTTTTAGAAAAGAATTCGAATCACTTAAATAGTAAATTAAATACAAATTCTGTATTTCCAAGGAATAACATACAAAAACGTCAAAGAAGGAATACCACTTGAACGTTTCATAGCAGGGTCTGCAGGTTCCGCAGTTTCGCTGTCTAAGGTTGAAGAGATTCATTATAGATGTCTAGAGTTCAGGATATTAGCAAAGTGCATAGTGAACAGTGATGTATACGTTGGATAATAGACTGACTGAAGGATATTATAGATGAGAACTGCTGTGACTTTGAAACAAATGAGATGTCGTGACCAGGGAGGGGATAGAAGCGAGGCCTGGGGCCGAGAAACGCTGTTCTCACAACTTGCAAAGCGGTCCAGTCAAAACGTGGACAGCGGTGTTCGTAACAACAAATATTTCCGATCGACAGAGCGATCAACTTATTTAGTCTTTATTTGGAATAGTTTTCAAAATTTATGTGTATTTTGTCAGGGGAAAGTAAGCGGTGAGCGGCTAATCTCTCATGGAACTTACTGTCAGTTTCGAACAAGAGGATATTAGATGGAAGCGACATCGATGAAGACACTTCTGTTTTCGCACTGTCTTGTGTGTTGCAGTGGCGAGTGGATCAGCTCCGAGCTGTACGGCAATCACGTTTCGCTTGTTTATACCTGGAGAACAGGTTTGCGACAAATGTTACATAGTTGAATGCTAGCATTAGATAATTCAACGTAAATAAAATTCTCACTGAGAGAAAGCGCTTGAACTATTCAGGATTTTATTTCTTGTATTCCGCGACGTAATTTTGGTCTTTGTCTACCGCTGAACTGATGCATGTGATAAATAAAAATACTGTCAGTGTTTCTTTTTACATCTCATTGTGTAACGAATTGATAGCATGAGATGAGACAGTTGTGGCTGTACTGGGTTTGCATGTTTTCCTCCAGCGTGGTCTAAATAAATTGCAACGAGAAATGTGCCAAAAAAACATCGATGGAAATAAATTAAATCAAAACTGCTATAACCTAATGGAAACAATACCTACGCACAAAATACGACTTTTATTATCAATAATCCAGTTATGTGTTAACAAGATCATTTCACAGTTCAGTACTTTGAACCCGATCCCAGTTTTTAACCCAACTTCAGAAAATTCTATCTTATTCTCTACAGTCGATCAACGCAGACTGGATTGATCGAAGCGCTACTGTTCTACTTTGCGACTAAAAAACTCCGAGAGTAAACTTTTGTCTTCATAAGAAGCAAAAAGCACGAAAACATGATAAAAGTGTAAAATACGATCAATTCGTCAATTACCTAAACGAAAGGACAAAATCCGCCGCATTTGGCCGCCATAGTCTTTCCCTTCAGCGTCCGAGTTCCGTTGGAACATGCAACATCTGCATCTGGATTTCATTTAAGAGAATGTATTGGAGGTTGCTTCCCCCCCCCCCCCCCCCACCTGGTCGTGACTTTCAAACAAACATATGCTGGGTATTACAACGAAGAGCTGAGCACGTGGCTTGTTCTGTAGCACTCGCAGTTTAAGAAATATATCCGGAAAGCTAGTGACATGAAATACATAAAAAGCTTTCGGTTACGAAACGCTGGACATACGGTTCAGCTGCGTTTTGCTTTGTCACAGAAGAGTGAAAAAAGATTGTTCCACACAGACCTCACGATTATTACAACTGATTATTACAACTTCTCGTTTATTCGTTGATTCACGTGACAGTTAAATATTCAATTCTCGCGTTATTTTGGTATTTTTCTTGCATTTCTTAATTGGAATTTACGTATTTTGCTGTTTTCTTTTTTTCATTTTTATTTCAGATGTTTTGAAATTTGTTGTTGTTATTTTTAATTTTTCGGTTTTGGACCCCGCAGTCCGCACCTCGCACCCCGACCCGCGTCTTCGGAACACCCTGTTTGACCAAAAAAATTTACTAAATAAACTTTAAGCCTTGGCTAAACGAACATGTTTTACTGTTTAGCCGCCTCTCTTAACTTTGCATTTAAATGGTTTTCCATTGTCCGATGTTTGGTCAAACATTGATTACCTGATAATTTAGCCAGGGCTTTACATAAGCTTCCCCTTAACTCGAGCCCCAGGTAAACGATCAAACATTTTCCTCCAACACCGTGTTGGACAAACACGTTTTACTGTTTAGCCACCTCTCTCAACTTTGCATTTAAATGGTTTTTCATTGTCCGATGTTTTGTCAAACACTGTTTGCCCGTTTAGCAATCGAACGTTTTGTGTGACGAACACAATGTTGACAAAAATGTTTGATGGTTTAGCCAGACCTTTAAGTCGGTGCCGGAGAACAGGAGGTGAAGCTCACCACGGCAAAATTCTTCGGCGCAAGTTGTCAAGCAAGCCGTTAGCCGAAAAAAAATTATATATTTGACACGAAACAACGAGTTGGACAAGATTTGGGCCCCATTCTCTTTACCTCAAGCACAATGAGTATGATGTGATGAGATAATGTTTGTAAAAGGTTTTTTTTTTTAAGAAAACATATTTGCAGTTGCAGTGGTTTGAAACCAAACAGTTTTCAGGGAGGCACTGAATTTTGTTTCTTTAAGGGTATTTGGGGAGGAAAATTCAAAAAGTGTTATTTCATGATGTGTTTTACACAAATTGACTTTATTTTCTAGTCATATTCTTAATGGTCAGCCTGTAACCCTTTTCCAGTTTCGTTAAAAGGTCACGTCCCAACTCACACAACGCTTCTAGTACTTATGATAAAGTTTAAGTTCAGCGGATAGGTGAAACTATTGTGCACTTTATGATAAAAGCCAGAAACTTGGCACACTAATACTATGCATTGTAGGGAACATTTTAAAGATTAGAGGCATTTTGGATATGCTGGGGAGCTGGGGATTTTTCAACATGGCCACCAGTTAGACTATTGGACTATTATTAAAAACATAAAGCAAAATGAAATTGATACAGGGATGAAATGTTGTTTTAATTATATCTATATGTTGAATTTCCTGTCAAAGCTAAATGTTAACAATTTTGGGATGATTTAGCTGAGTTCAAGGGATCGTGTTATTTTGGGGTCAAATTAAGCAAACTAATTAATTCAATTTACTGCTTTAACCATTTAACTATAACTTTGCTTTCTCCAGAATACTTCTGTTAGACATCTTCAACCTTGCGTTTTAATATTTCAAGATAGAAGTATGGTACAGTTCTAAAGCGTAAGAATAACTCACGGTTGTAATTATGTTTTTTTTTATTTCTCGTTCTCATAAGTTTCGTAAGCACAGCAGTTAACGTCTAAAGCAGATTTTTGTCATAAAATTTACTCTTTTGTCTGTGGCCTAACCAGTTCTCAATGATCTGATTCACCCAGTTGAATACACACCAATTTTGCTGGTCTGGGTAGCTATATGTAGCACTTTTGGAGCCAGTGAGAATGTGTTAAAAAGGAGTTAGGGAAGGGACTTCTGTGAAGCTGGAAGTGGCACGCTCTCTATCCTGACTTACCCTATTTCTTGCTTTGTTCACATTCATGTTATCAAATAGTGCACGATCATATATGGTAGCGATGGACACGATGGTAGTGATGACTTCTTCATGCTTGGGAACAATTTTATCTGCATGTGCTGCACTGTTCATTTCTGTGCAAGTGTACACAATGCGCTTATAGCAACAGTGAGGATACTACATACTTCCTTCCATAAAACATGGCATAGTACCTCATCTGTGAGATGCACACATGCATTTGTTACTGTTATTGTTTAATGCACTACGTGAGTTGTATTGTGCCACCTGGCATTCCAGCTTCTTAGCTGGTGGTGTGTCAACTTCAAATGAGATGAAAAGTAAGGACAGGTGCCTAGTTGTACAGATCAAGAGTATGAAGTAGCTTTTTCACATGTTCAAGTGTCCATGAAGATGTTTATTCAGATTGAGTAGTCTAGCTGTCCCACACTAGCATGTCTAACTCCATCCTTTTATAAGAAATGCTATTGCAAGCCTTGTGGTGCTCTTTTAATAATAATAATAATAATAATAATATAATAATAATATAATAATAATATTAACAATAATAATAATAATAATAATAATAATAACCCCAACCCATCAGCAAAAGCTGTTATAAATGGGTGCCCTGGGCAACTAAAAATAACAAATAATAAGTATACGAAAAATTACAATAAATGTTTGCATATCTCACTGCTGCTCAGTTTCGAGCCACTAGAATTTTGCATTCAGGGCACGACACCTATTGAAGCTTACATTGTGCACAAATACAAGCCTGGTGTGCATGGGAAGTTTTTTGGCAACACATCAACCAATTTCAGGAATGACTCTGAAAAATACTTCAACATGCTTTTAGCAATACAAGTGAGGCGTAAATGTAGGCTAACCACAAGATGGCCAAACAGTGCTAATCAAACCTCCTTAATACATTGGATTTATTTGCAAAACTTAAAAGTAGCCAGAAAGCAGGTATCTATGGCTGTTTCGTTACTCTTATTGATGGTGTGGAGAATGATTAATGAATGACAATCCAAATAATACAGAGTCGTTCAATCCTGAACCATAGAATTCATAGTTTATGGCCATTCTTAAATATGTTTAGAGATCATGATAATAAAAAAACATACACTGCCACGACGAAATCATCAAATGAGAATTAATTAAAATTTCTAATTTGCATAATCATGACCTGAAAATTATCTTTACCATTTTCCTTTCTCAGAAAACATTTAATACCAGTTTTGATGGCATGATTGTAAGTTTTGAGCATTGTTCAATGAATCGTTATTTTAACATGACAATCAAACCTTGCCTTAAACAATTTTGCTATATCAAGAAGTATTGTTGGTGGTGGCCATTTTGAATAGTTACTGCCACTACCTTCACCATCCTCTCCTGGCTTACACAGAGCATTTGGAGGTTGTCTTTAATCTTCACAATGTTCCCAATGACATATAGTATTGGTGTACCGAGTTTGATGCTTTTATCGCAAAGTGCACCACTTCCCCCACCCCCCCCCCCCCCACCCCATTTTGACACTTACTCTGCTGGACTTCTCGAGACGTGACCTTGGGCTGCCTGCGATTGCACAAGCACTGCTGTGCAGGGTACAATGGCTACGTTTTGCAGTTGAGCAACCAAACTTGTATATTTGAACTGGACAAGAATTGCATTAGACTGTCTAGACTGTCGCAAGTTCACCGAAATCGTATAAATGAAATTTAATGGCGCGATTGCAGAATACCCCGCAACTTCCACTTGCCGTGTGGAATCCTTTGTCAAATGGGGTGCAATGCAAATGAACTGCGGGTGTATTTTGCAATCTTCGCAGTTAATGTCAACTGTCGTGAGCCGGTTGTACGTCTGAGTTTTTAACCATGCAATGCATGTTGTATAATTATGTGACTAGAAAGGCAGGAAAGGTTCTCAAGATTCCGGCCTGACTAGCCCCTATGACATATAGAGCGTGTTCCTTGCGGAATGGAACTCATTAACAGTTTTTCTAACCTTCAAAGAAGAAATCTTTCTCCGTTTGGCCCCCAAAACGTCTCGTTGAAGAAAACAGCCACACACCGTCTGCAATACAAGTGAACACATTGAAGCAACACTTCTTCGTTTGCTGTGAATGAGAATCACGTGGGATAAACTGAGGTCCGCAATGCGTGCTGATCGCTTTCCGCGAACTGAAGTTTTACTCAGCCAAATGATAATCAGCAGGTGAAGTGCGGCGGCCCAGCACTGATGGTACCCTGCGATAGCTTCAATTTTGCTGGCTCTTTTTTTGACCTACCGAGGAAGGCTAAACAAGCGGAGTAGATACCAGGATGATGGGAGATGGCCAGTGTCTGCCTAGTCTGTGTAGCAGGGGTAAACGGGGAGGGGGCAGGGGAGCGTGAGAGTGGGAGAAAAATGGGAGACTGGAAAATGACACCCTATTCTGAAAACTTCCTGATTTCTATACCCTGTCCCAGGCTTAACTGCTAGAAATCGTACCCTTCATAGGGGTATGTGCCCCAAAGGGTATGGTTTTGAGCTGTTTGGTGTCAAAAATGGCTAAATTGCATTCTGGTGTGAAAATGGGTATGGTTTTCAAGAAAAACATAAAGATATACTAGAAATACGTGACTCGCAGAACCTCGCGAAGCTCAGGCACGGGTGCACCACAAAATTGAGCGATAGAGGGATTGAGAGAATTGAGGGGTAGAATTTTGCTTTAACTGGAGGTGTGGATGGGTGGCCACAATGGTCCCCAATTGGGAGTTAAGATCGACATTCTGGTTCCCATTCGCTTCCATGTAACTTGCATCCAATCCTTTGTCATGTATACGAAAATACGTTCAGCCCCTCCCCCCCCACCTCTCTTCATTCTGACATAAGGTAAATTGCTCTCTAGAGAGGACGTATAGTATTGCTGTGGACCTGTTGTCCAAGACAATATGTGTGGTGTTTCTGTTTATTTTGGTTGGGTGAGAGTAGGTTATCAGAAATGCAGATCAATCTCCAACATTAACCCGGCCATTTCCTTTGGATTCTGTTGTACAGTTTTTGTTCTATTTACTGGGCATTGACAAGTGTCAATAGCTAAAACAATACATTATTTCCCTTGACTGGTTGAGATACTGTAGCAGGAGTCTCTTACTGCTGAAGAGTGATGAGGTGCATTAAAAAAAATTATCCATTTTTACCCAAAAATTGAAATGAGAATAATACAGAATAATGGCAAGCAAAGCACAGAGTTTCATATTGATGTTGTAGCATGTTTATTCATTCTCCCAACATACTATAGAAATTGGATTAGATAATTGTCACAATAATATAATACATTAACCCTTGAAGCCCCAGTGACCAGCATCTCCCTACAATAACAATGCTTTAATTAGGTCATCGGAATTAAGGAATTGATCACCAAACATGAATAGTCTTAATGTCAGTAGAAAGACGTTCTCTGCACTAGTACTACAAGAAATGTATGAAGACCAGTAAGGAGAATTTGCAGGTTTACATTGGGGCTTAGGGAGG
>OZ024892.1:49871292-49928792 GCA_964017195.1 Siderastrea radians | reverse complement strand
GATCGCCCTAAGCGATCCTCGCGCGAACCCCACGCGACAAATTTATAAACCTCGCTTCGCGAGGAATAATCAAATTTTCCTCTTTTCACCGTCAAACGAAGATGAAAAAAATATATCCTTGGGTGTAACCGAATGAGATTTACTGTTTCAGATGCAACAAAGACAAACAGGTCTCAAAACGGGTATGGAGTAAGATCATTATCACAAAGTGAAACCCTGGGAAGGGAAGATGATCAGTGATAGTTTTCGTTTCATTGGAATATCTTACTCACTGTCTTACATTGATTGCATTCTCGATGAAATTGTCAGTTAGGTTTTGTTTGGTCAACTCTTCATGTTGCTTTTCAATGCACCAAACCCTACCTTCCCCTTGAAAGGGATGGGGGGGGGGGGGTAATGGATCAAACTGTAGAGGTGCCTTGCCACGCCCTTTCAAATTGTGCCCAAAATATATTATTTTTCTCTAGTACCTCATGACCGCAATACAATTAAAGCTACAAAAAATACAAGTTGTTATTTATTTCACAAGATAGGACATTGGTCATCAAACAGGACAAGACACAAATGATCAAAATACACAGAATGAAATGTGTTGATTCGCTATCCTAGACTTGTCAAGCTTTTAAAATGTTGAATTGTTAATTTCAACATTGAAATCAATCTAAGGAAATTTTTTGCTGACCATTAAACTTAATTCTCACACTTATGAGTTACTAATAATGTAACTAAGTCACAATGTTAACCATGTATCTTTGGCATCAAAAGTGAAATATTGCTTTAATTTATTTATGAGGTATTTCCCTTGGTTGATTTTCTAGGCTAATAGAGAGCAGTAGCCAAGGATGTTTTTAAAGAAACGGAGGCCAGTCAGACAAAACAAAAATTGAGCAACATTTTGCTGCTAAAATCAAGGCTTCAAAGTAACAATGAAACAAAAGTGATTTAACTTTCAAGTCTAAGTTAAAAAAAACAACAGATTTTCAAAATTCATTTTACGTAAGAACATATAGTCCAACCTTCAGCCTTCAACCTATACAACTCCCACCTCAAGGTGGTAAAAATAGAACACATTAACCCTTTAAGCGCTAACAGTGACGAAAATGTAATTTCTCTTTACATTAATTACTGGTCAACTCTTCATGTTGCTTTTCAATGCACCAAACCCTACCTTCCCCTTGAAAGGGATGGGGGGGGGGGTAATGGATCAAACTGTAGAGGTGCCTTGCCACGCCCTTTCAAATTGTGCCCAAAATATATTATTTTTCTCTAGTACCTCATGACCGCAATACAATTAAAGCTACAAAAAATACAAGTTGTTATTTATTTCACAAGATAGGACATTGGTCATCAAACAGGACAAGACACAAATGATCAAAATACACAGAATGAAATGTGTTGATTCGCTATCCTAGACTTGTCAAGCTTTTAAAATGTTGAATTGTTAATTTCAACATTGAAATCAATCTAAGGAAATTTTTTGCTGACCATTAAACTTAATTCTCACACTTATGAGTTACTAATAATGTAACTAAGTCACAATGTTAACCATGTATCTTTGGCATCAAAAGTGAAATATTGCTTTAATTTATTTATGAGGTATTTCCCTTGGTTGATTTTCTAGGCTAATAGAGAGCAGTAGCCAAGGATGTTTTTAAAGAAACGGAGGCCAGTCAGACAAAACAAAAATTGAGCAACATTTTGCTGCTAAAATCAAGGCTTCAAAGTAACAATGAAACAAAAGTGATTTAACTTTCAAGTCTAAGTTAAAAAAAACAACAGATTTTCAAAATTCATTTTACGTAAGAACATATAGTCCAACCTTCAGCCTTCAACCTATACAACTCCCACCTCAAGGTGGTAAAAATAGAACACATTAACCCTTTAAGCGCTAACAGTGACGAAAATGTAATTTCTCTTTACATAATTACTGCTTTTTAAAACATTCAAGTGATGAGAATAAAGGAAAAATGGATGAATACTCCTGACAATTCCATTCCAAATGTATGGAGAGCAATGGGGAATATCAGGGCTCAAAGGGGTAAGAAAGCAAGGAGGGCATAAGGGCATCAAAATCAATGAGGAAAACACAACTTTCAAATGGAGATTCAGCACAAAACTTTTTGTACAAGACATTTTAATGGGGTAGGCAGAAATTGTACTTGCCTGTTTTAGACGTCATACCTTCCTTCTGCCAAATCCAATGTAACCGCATTGAAAAGAGCACAAGAGGCATACATTTTCAAATCAATTATCAATTAGCCCACACACAAAAAAGATCTAGGAAGGTTTACAGTAAAAACAGAACAAATGACTTAAATATTTTACTGTTCAGAAATAAACTATCTCCGGAAACTGACGGTCATGGATAGGGCCAGTAAGATTTTGAGAAAATTCCCAAAACTTCCAAAATAACACCTGAACAGTAAACACAAGCGCTTTGCTCATACAGCTGGCAGTATGTGAGCATTCCCAGTGACACTAGCAGCACATAAAAAAGCAAGACTAGGGAAGCAAAATAATGCAAACAACCAGTTATTCCATGCAAAACCCTTTAACGTACACGTGTGGTCTGTAGTGTTGCAATAAATAAACTTTAGATCAAAAGTTTTTGGCTCTTTAAGGTAACAATCACCACAATTGCATTCCCCTTTCATTTCATTTTCTTTTAAGTCACAAGGACTTTCCTACTTGTATATTATGAATTGTCTAGAGTAACATGTTCAAGTAGCTCTCATCATCACTGCAGAGGAACTGGCAGCCATTTCAGGTAAAACCTCCTTTATACTCTCAAGCAAGTGCTCCATATCGTCAGGATACAACTTTCCAATGTTACCAATGCTAAAACAGTCAGTGGTGCTCACTTTGCCAGCTATGAGTCTTTCATATGCAAATACCAAAAAAGAAACTTCAGGTGTGATTAAAATCAGATTGTAGTTAATAAATCTTTAAACATTTTTTAAACAATTTAGATTAAAGGGATCAACAAGAACCAAAAGCATGTTATCAAACCTAATCCAATAACAAAAAACACACTTCGTTAAAGTAACAGAAAAGCTTTCACATCGCATAAGCTGTCTATCGGTAACTTGGCTAAAAAAACATTGACCAATTAAACACAACACCACTGAATAAGAAACACACAAAAGACTAATAACCTTTAAAACTAAACAATTATTCTCATATGATCATTACAGTGTTCAAGAAGTAGGGACGCATTAGGAAGATCTTTTTGGCAAATCCAACAGCTAAAATTGTGTTCTTTCCAGTGCAGGATCTTTTATGTGTTGGCAAATATCCTGGTGTACTGAAACATTTGCCACAAGTTGTGCATTGGTAAGGCTTTTCTCCAGAGTGGGTTCTTTCGTGTTCTTTTAAGACACCTGCTCTGCTAAAACACTTGTCACAGGTTCTGCATTGGTAAGGCTTTACTCCAGAGTGGATCCTTTCATGTACTTGTAAGTGACTTGCTGTGCTAAAACACTTGTCACAGGTTCTGCACTGGTAAGGCTTTTCTCCAGAGTGGGTTCTTTCGCGTACTTTCAAGTTTCCTGCTGGGCTAAAACACCTGTCACAGGTTTTGCACTTGTAAGACTTTTCTCCAGAGTGGGTACTTTCGTGTACTTTCAAGGTTCCTGCTCTGCTAAAACACTTGTCACAGGTTGTGCATTGGTAAGGCTTTACTCCAGAGTGGGTATTTTCATGTACTTATAAGTTTCCTGTGTGCTAAAACATTTGTTGCAGGTTCTGCATTGGTAAGGCTTTACTCCACAGTGGGTTCTTTCGTGTACATTTAAGCTTCCTGCTGTCCTAAAACATTTGTTGCAGATTCTGCATTGGTAAGGCTTTACTCCAGAGTGGGTTCTTTTGTGTACTTTCAAGTGTCCTGCTTCGCTAAAACGCTTGTCACAGGTTCTGCATTTGTAAGGCTTTTCTCCAGAGTGGGTTCTTTTGTGTCTTTTCAAGTCTCCAACATGGCTAAAACACTTGGTGAAAGTTTTGCATTTGTGCAGTGTTTTTTTCAAAGTCAGTTCTTGAACAGTTCTGCATACTTATAACACTCGTAAATATTCCTGCCATACAAATTGTTAGTGATAGTATGATGCCTGGACCACTTTCTGGATGTTAATGAATTAACCTGAAGAAAAAGAAATAAAATGAGTCTACCTATCTTTTACGTCTATGGTTTCGGTCTAATTGTCTTTTCTTTGATGTGCATACAAAGAAAATTGCCATTGCACCAGTCAATGAAAAGGCCCTCCCCCCCCCCTATGCTAGTGTGATTCTCAGATGACCTGAGCTTGCTCACTATTACTACCACATCTCCCACTCTTTCAGGTGATGCAACACTCTTAAAGACAAATTGGTTTATGAAACATGTGAGCACTGTCCTGAATCCCCCAACGGTTCTAATAGAACTTAATCAAACCCAGTCGAACTAAAATGTGTGGTTCCAGAGAATATCCACTCCCCCACCACAGAGGGTCATTGGAAATTCCGACGAGGAGGGGGTGTTAGAGGCCAAAATTTTTAAAGGTGTTGGAAATGGACTGCATGACTGTCACGCCGTGAAAGTGAACTTTGGTTCTATTGTTCTCGTTGCTAAGTGATAAGGTATAATCATGTGATGTAAGTTTAGACTTGCGAAACCATGTGCGACTTTGATGACAGATCTCGGTGATTGTAATTTACCTTCGAGTTGGGACATTAAATCGTGAAGTGATTCGAGTTGTTGGTCGTTATTAACGTGAATATTATCGGGAAACTGGCACCTCCCGACGGGACTGTGAGCAAAAACAACTAAAGCGTGAACACCAATGGAAGCGTTGACCACGGAACTAGATGTGCAAATTAAACTTCTTAAGTTTACTCAAGGGAAAACCAAGGGTATCGTGGAGAAAGGAAACAGCGAAGGAATCGAACGGCAACGTGATGCCCTTCGGGCGATTGTGAAAAAGACTAAAAACGTAAAAACGCAGATTGAACAAGCGAAATTGGAGAGTGGCGTTCAAGTTGACGAGCTAGCTGAATGGAGCGCTGGAGTTGAGGAACAACAAGCAACGGCTGACAAGGAAATTACGCATCTGTCGGAAAAACTGGCTCAAGTTAATTTCAAAACAAGTTTACAAGTGAAGAAAAGCCAAGAGGAACTCACCGAGAGAGCTCGAGACAAGCAATTGCAGTTTGAACGTGCACAGCTAGAACAGACGCTGGAATTTGAGAGGAAAATGGAAGAAGCAAGGAAAAGTCAAGCGGGTCAGGTTACAGCGTCACCTGCTCCAGTCAAAAGCGCTAAATTGCCTAAGGTAGTCATTATCAAGTTCAGTGGAGAGTTAACGGACTGGTTACGCTTTTGAAATCAATTCGAAGCTGAAATCGACCGTTCGGAAGTGGCTGGTGTGACAAAGTTTTCGTACCTTAAAGAGCTTGTAGATCCCAAGGTGAAAACAGCCATCGATGGCTTGCCCTTCACTACGGAAGGGTATGAGCGAGCTAAAAATATTCTTAAGACGAATATGGTCAGACGAGTGAAATTGTAACCGCCTACATCCAAAACATCATGGCGCTGCCCATGATTACTAGCTCTAATCCAAGAAAGATTCACGAGTTTTACGAAAAATTGGTGTTTAACGTCCAGTCTTTGGAGACACTCGGCAAATTGAAGGAGATCAGTGGATATGCGAGGATGTCCATCGACAAATTGCAAGGAATCAGGGGTGATCTGGTTAGAACTGACGACAACTGGAGAGAGTGGAACTTTTCACAGTTCGTGGAAGCTCTTAGGAAATGGACGGAAAGAAATCCCATCCCAGCCGAGCCGACCGAGAAGCAGACAGACCGAAAGAAGGATAATAAGCCACCCTTTCCGTGAGATAATAAGCCACCTTTTCCGCGAGACAAAACATTTCAAGCTCAGCAAAAGGACGAATGACCTCGAGTGTGTGTTTATTGTGAGAAACGTGAGCACAAATCAGTTGATTGCAAAACAGTCGCATCAGTGGGTGAACGCAAGCGAGTGCTAAGCAACAAACACCTTTGCTTCAATTGCACCGGTACCAGACATAAAGCTGCAGATTGCAAATGTCGTGTATTGTGTCAAGTTTGTCAGAAGAGGCATCACACCTCCATCTGTGATAGGTTTGGTGAGCAACTGATGACAGCCACCTCAGTGGGGAAAACAGCGGTGATATACCCAGTGGTAGTTGTGAAGGTCCAAGGTGTGAAGTGTCGTGCGCTGTTGGGCACGGGAGCTGGCAGTTCCTATGCGTCAGCAGCACTCCTCAATCTCCCGCAAGTTCGCCCTTATCAACGTCAAGTACGCCAAATCGAGATGAACTGGGAGCGGTTACCAAGCAAGTTGAAATATTTAAAGTGCAAGTGAGTTCTACCTCGGGGGACTTTTGCTTAAACACTGAAGTAACTAAAGTAGACAAGCATCAGCTACTTTCTTTGGAAAACCCATGCTACGAGCAGTGCCTGGCCAAGTATGCCCACCTAGAAGGAATTGAAATGGAAGAGCAGGACTCTAAGGATATCCTACCAGTGCATATTATTCTGGGAGCCAGTGACTACGCTAAAATCAAGACCGAAACTGCACCCCGTGTTGGAGCCTTTGCATGGTGAGCCTATAGGAGAGAAGACCAAGCTCGGTTGGACCATAATGTCTCTTGGAAAGGAAGTGGATTTATCTCCAATGTTCTTCACACAAACCTCACATGTAGACTATGACGAATTGTGCAAACTGGACGTACTGGGGCTAGCAGATGCTCCCACTGGGGACCAAGCAGAAGTTTATACAGAGTTCAAAGAGCAGTTGACGCAGGATGCAGAAGGAAGATATGAGATAGGGCTTCCATGGAGGGGAAATCATCCTCCCCTTCCCAGCAATGAGGTGGGAAGTCTTCGCAGGTTGGGGACCCTTGTGAGAAAGTTACGCAGCCAGGGGACAATCGAGCGTTATTATCAAGTCATCCAGGATAAGATCGAGGCGGGAATAGTTGAAAGAGTCTCTGAACCTGTGACCGGGAGTCGGGAATTCTACATTCCACACAAACCAGTAGTGCGTGAATCAGCAGAAACCACTAAACTTCGTGTCGTTTACGATGCATCAGCTTGTGCACACTCTGTAGCACCTTCATTGGACAGGTGTTTAAATCCTGGGCCACCCCTTCAAAACCAGTTGTGGAGCGTTTTGGTTTGTGCTCGTTTCCACCCCATTGCTATTACAGGAGATATCAAACAGGCCTTTCTCCAGGTCACAATCCGAGAAGAAGACCGTGACGCACTCAGATTTCATTGGTTAAAAGATCTGAACAGTCAGACAGTAGAAGCACTAAGGTTCACCAGGGCCCTCTTCGGCCTCATCTGTTCGCCATTTCTTCTCGGGGGAGTCGTACAACATCTTCTGGAAAGCTGCAGAGAGAAGTACCCAGAGATTGTTCGTGAAATTGAGAAGAGCCTTTATGTAGATGATCTCATCAGTGGAGGGCCCACTCGAGCGAAGGCAGAAAGAATCAAATCAGCATCCGTGGAGATATTTGCCAACGGGACATTTGAGTTGCACAAATGGCACTCAAACGTGAAGGAGTTGGAGACAGCGTGTTCAATACCAGTCTCAGAAGAGAAAACATACGCGAAGGAACAGTTGAGCACTTCAAGAAAGGAAGACGCTACTCTACTCGGTCTGCAGTGGGACAAAGACAGTGACACCTTCAGCGTAAACTTCCCATCAGAGAGCACTGAGCCGACAAAGCGAGGGATTCTCAGTAAAGTGGCCAAGATATACGATCCATTGGGACTGGTTTCTCCAATCACACTGGGTGGCAAATTCCTGTACCGTGATATCTGTGACGCCAAACTAGCCTGGGATGCTAAACTACCAAGCAACCTAATGCAAAGTTGGGTCCGCTGGGAGGAGAAACTTCCAAGCCAAGTAACTGTACCCCGATCGCTAGCGGCACATAGAGGAGACATCGAGTTACATGCCTTTCGGGATGCTAGTGGGAAAGGTGTGGCTGCCGCAGTGTATGCTGTAGTAGTGCAAGAGAAAGGTGTCAACCAAGGGCTAATTGCTTCAAGGGCGAGATTGGCTAAGAAAGGATTAACAATACCTCGGTTAGAGTTGGTGTCCGGCCACATGGCAGTGAACCTCACGACAAACGTGAGCGTGGCTTTAGAAGCATTTCCTGTAACTGCCAAGTACTGCTGGGTTGATAGTACAGTGGCCCTGCATTGGATAAGAAGCCCAGGGGAATACAAACAGTTTTTGAGTAACAGGGTTCAGAAGATTCAAGTGCATTCTGATGTAGTGTGGCATCACGTGAGAACATCAGACAATCCAGCTGGTGTGGGAAGCCGTAGCGGAGAAGTGTCTAACCATGCCTTGTGGTGGAACGGACCTGAGTGGTTGTCGGACAAAGCATGTTGGCCCCCTGACATAGTGACGAGTGCCTCACAGGAATCATTGGCAGAAGCTAAAGCGAAGCGAGACTTGCTTGCAGTAGCAGTGGCAGCAACAGACGAGCTAGATGAACTCCTTGAGAAATTCAGCCATTGGAAAACAATCCGAGCTACCGCGTGGATAAATCGATTCATCTGGAATGCTCGCAACGAGAAGATCAAGAGGCTGGGAGGACCGCTAACTGCGGAAGAGACGAAACAGGCAGAGTTCTTTTGGGTGAAACGAGTACAGACACGAGCCACTGCTGATGGGCGATACCAAGAAGATGTGCTACAGCTGAACCTACAGCCAAAAAGAAATGGAGTACTGGAATGTCGTGGCAGAATTCAGGGCCATTACCCAATATTCCTACCAGATGGTCAACGCTACACTGAGAATTTAGTGGCGCAGACCCATCTTGCAACGCTGCACGGGGGAGTAGGGAGTACTATGGCGAAAGTGCGAGTACTACTGGGTGCCACAGTTGAGAAGATTGACCAAGAAGATTGTGAAGTCTTGTCACGGATGTCGGCGGTTTAGGGCACAGGCCTATACCTCTCCACCACCAGGGAATCTTCCAAAGGATTGGATGGAGGGCCAAACACCCTTTCAAGTCATTGGAGTGTTTCATCGCCCGAAGCGGGAGACCACAGCGAATCTACTCTGACAATGGTAAAACATTCGTGGGTGCATCCAAATGGATCGAGCAAGTAATGAAAGATGAGAGGATTCATGGCCTCCTTGCCCAGCAGGGGGTTGAGTGGAAATTTAATTTGAGTCGGGCGCCCTAGTGGGGGGGGGGGGGCAATTTGAAAGATTGATCGGGTTAGTCAAGGGATCCCTGTACAAGTCTATCGGGAATGGATTGCTGTCTTGGACTGAACTTCAAGAGGTGCTGCTAGATGTGGAAGTTGCCCTTAACGACAGGTCACTAGATTATGTGGAGGACGACATCCAACTGCCCATCCTTACACCAAGTTCTCTATTACACACGCAACCGAATGCACTGCCAGTGTTGGAGCCGCACCAAATTCAAAACTATGATCTCAGAAAGCGTGCAAAGTACTTGCGCAAGTGCAAGGATGCAGTATGGTCCCACTGGACCAAAGAATACCTGCGTGGGCTCCGGGAAAGACACCGTCTGAAGCACAAAGGTGACAGTAACCATCCAGCGAAAGGAGATGTAGTAATCATCAAGTCCAACGAGAAGAATCGTGCTCAGTGGAAGCGTGGAGTTGTTGAAGATTTAATAACTGGCCGAGATGGTATGGTCCGAGGAGCTAAGCTACGCACTCCCAAGTCAGTCATGGAGCGCCCAGTACAGTTTTTGAACCCTCTTGAACTTACCTGTGACATGGCACCCCCAGCTCTGAATCCTACAGCACCAGCTTTTAGACCACGTAGGAATGCTGCGGTTACCGCTTGGACTCGCATACAGGAACTAGCACAAATGAATGATGAAGACTAGAGACACTGTTTTATTTTCATTTATTGTTGTTCTCATGTTAACTGATTAGGCTAAGATAGACATTTGTTCTCTCGAGACAAATGGGGGGAGAGTGTTGGAAATGGACTGCATGACTGAAAAATTTGTGTGAGAGTACGAACCCTATCGAACTCGATTGAAATCATTTGAACACAATCAAAAAATCTAAACATCAAATCAAAGTGTGGAGAACAACTATGAGTTAAGGTGGTATTTACAGGTGAAGGTCCAAAAATTTTTTTCTTGTAAATTTGCTTGCTGTCTAGTTTATGCGCAGATTTGTTATCATTCACAAAATGGCTCAGTGATCGCAAGTGATCGGAGAAAGAGAAGGTTGAAATTCGTTGTTATGTACGCCATTTTGAGCCGCCGTCTTGGAATTTTGTGTGTACACTCCCTTCCGGTCTCGCGCACGGCTGGATGTCATTGAATCATCTGGGCGGTAAAGCTACAGATATTCAAAAGCAAATCAAATAATTATATAGCGGCAAGCAACATCAACCAGAATACCAACAGATATTTTTAATATCTCAAGCCATAGAAAAAAAAAAGCTCAGTTTATCATCATAATACACAAGATGAAAAGCGTACCACTCATTCATGCAGCCAGGGAAACTTGACAAGTCAAATGAGGAATATCACAATTGCCGGTCACAGCTACATCATACTACAAGTATCAAGCAATTGCAAAGACTTGAGACACTCGCTCCATTTCCGGTCATTTCAGACATTCTTATAGTCAATACACATTTACCCCTTTATCAATGTTGCTTTCGATTTAGTGATGACATTCAAAGTAACAAGCAACAACACTGAAAGGGGGACGGTGTCAGAAATGTATTTCAGTTTTCCACTAGCTTTCAAGAGAGCGTTTTTAGATAGAAATCCATTTTTTATGCAGAGTGTCTCAACAATTTCACAACTGCTTGTCTATGTGCTTTACCTCTATATAGTGCTTATTCTGAATGAACTTTATGAACCAAAGTTGGTGTACATTATCAGTGGAGTGAATCATTTAAAAATAACTATTTCGTTTAAGGTGGCTCCCTATAGTTTTATGACCACGCGCGCGCTGATGATGCGAGCTGTAGTAAACTGCGCGCACTCACATAAAATCGTAGGTTTTTTCCTGATATTCATGATGTCAGCATAGCCAAAAAAGCAAAGTTTACAGTAAATCTTCTCGAGTTTCCTTCGGTGAATTTTTTTTAAAATTTGCAAATTGTGAGATACTAACGCTACCTTTCACATATTATTTTTTGGAAAATATCTGTCAGAGCAATCCAGTTTTATGGTTAACAAGAAAGCCCATTGGGCATTTTAACCGGCCATTTTGACCCTCCCCACCCCTAGGTTTCACAAATGTTAGCGCGATCCTCTATTTATACGAACCGGCGTGACGAAAAGTGTGATTGTGTGACACAATATTTTGACTATAACGTTACTGGATGACGTAATGTTAAACTCTGATGACTCAGCTTATCTTTCTTATCGCTTTTATTTGTGCTGAAAAACGCAAATTCACTCAAACGTTGAATGTCGATTTAAATTCGTCCACAACTGAGAATGCTCACACCGGGACGACGAAGTATTTACTGATTTTAAAAAAATAACAAAATATTTCCTAACCCAGAGCGCAATAAAAATTTTTCAAAACTGTTGAAGTGGAATATTTCGTCCGGACCAACCGAACTTCATCAGCCACGGTAGAAATGTGAATATTAAGAAGGGTTATATCACCTCATAGGGGTCTCAAGGGGCCTAAAATAGTGTTATAGATGTTGGCTAATTCGAAGCCATTGTCTCTATTCAAAGAGAGCTTTCGTAACCAGATCTCAATTGCTTCCCTTATGCGGCGTTTGAACGTGTTTGTTGTCGTCGATTGCGGATACAAAACCAGTCCAACCAACACTGAAACAACGATCGATTTGATTGTCCAAGTTTAATCACATCAGTCAGGTTTCACGAGTGCTCACAGACTCTTACACAGTGGAAGCTTGGTTAAATGATCACGCTAGAAAATCACAATACATTAAAGGTTAGAAAACTGGCGATATTTACGGGTTAAATGTGAAATTACAGTGTGGAAAATGTTAACAAAGACATACTCACCAAGCTCGCCGCTCGACACGAAAACTCAAGACACATGTGTGAGCGAGAGCTTGGCGACTAAGTCACGTGACATAAAACGCGGGAAATAATAATGTTCAGTTTTCGGCTTCCTGTCGGCAACATCCTCCCCCTCGTGTACGACTACGTTCAAGAGTCGGACACCTCTTCTAGCAAACACAGTTTCGTCACTGGGCGGACGTAAACACCAGCCTTCGTCTTGATTTCCGCAGAGCGCACTCTCCCATCGTCACCACGTACAACATGGGTTACTCGCGCCAATGGCCAGCGACCACAAGGAAGGTTATCGGTCATCACCAGAACAAGATCTCCTTCGACAATATCGCGGGATTCACGGCGCCATTTGGGTCTCACAGTCAGGGATGGCAAATACTCATGAAGCCAACGCTCCCAGAAATGATTGGCCATCACTTGGGCATGTTTCCAGCGCTTTCTGCTACATAGATCGCGGTCAGTCACAACATCTAAGGGAATGTTCATGTTCGCACGCCCCAACAAGAAGTGGTTAGGGGTGATGGCCTCGAGATCGTTACAATCACTGCTGACATGCGTCAGTGGTCTGCTGTTCATCAAGGACTCTGCTTCAGCCATGAACGTCAAAAGGGTCTCATCCGTGACACGTTGGTTTCCAGCTACAGCCTTCAGCGCTCGTTTCGCAGACTTCACCAACCGTTCCCAGACCCCACCAAAGTGAGGCGCAGCAGGCGGGTTAAAGTGCCACTGCACTCCATGTTGTGACAGCTCGTCAATGATTCGCTCCTTGTTCAAGCGCTTAAGGGCGTCTTGGATTTCTCTCTCCTCTCCGACAAAGTTCGTTCCGTTGTCAGACCAAATGTGCGCTGGTCTCCCCCTCCTCGACACCATCCTTTGCATCGCCATAATGTACGCGTCCGTTTCCAGGGAATGGACAATCTCTATGTGTACAGCTCTCGAGGTCATACACGTAAAGAGTACGCCGTAACGTTTCTCCGTTTTCCGACCAGACTTCACGTAGATTGGCCCGAAGTAATCTACTCCAGTGTGTGTGAATGACGGTAAAGAGTAACCAAGTCTCGGTGTGGGAAGGTCTGCCATGATGGGTGGTCGGGGTTGCGCCCTTCTCCATCGGCACGTTCGACATGAGTGTGACACCTTGCGTACAGCACGGACGCCTTGAAGGATCCAATAACGTTGTCGGAGATTGTTCAACACCTGCGCATCACCAGCACATCGCGATTCAAGGTGATGATGTAAAATTACAAGGCGTGTGACTTCGCTCTTCGGATCCAGGATTACAGGGTGACGGGTTTCTTCCGGTAAAGGGGCTTTACGCAAACTTCCACCCACGCAAACCAATCCATCGTCGTCTAAATAGGGGGTGAAGGCCAACAGCCTGCTTTCCGGCGGTAGTGGCAAGTTCTTCGACAAGGTTTCAAAGTCATCTGGAAAAGACTTTGTCTGCAAACATTTCACTGCCAACACCTCTGCACGAGTTAGCTCACTAACCGACAATGTCCCTTTGATTCAACTCTCATTGGGAAGTCTCGCATTATGAATGAAGCGGCAAGTCCATGCTATGACTCGACGGTAACGGGTCCAGGATGAAAACTTCTCAGGATCTGGAAGGGACTCCGCTGGGCTGCTGACCAGGCCACACCAATTGGTCTTCTTCAGTTCAACGTCTCCCTCAGGGATTGGCTCTTTAGATTCCTCTTGCGGCCAATGTTCTTCAGTCTGGTGCAGGAAGGCTGGACCTGCTACCCATCGGCAATCACTGGTCATTTCTGATGCTCGTAGGCCCCGCGTGCAGTCATCAGCTGGATTCAGGCGACCAGGAACAAACCTCCATTGTGCAGGACAGGTGGAGTCCTGAATCTCAGCCACTCTGTTGGCTACAAAAGTATGGAATTGCAATGTACAACAGCACAGTTTTTTAATCACTCCAGAAAACAGTCTTAGATATGCACAGGGTGAGCTCTCTCTTTACAGTGTCCGCCAGTCGCACTGCAAGAAGTGCGGCTTGGAGCTCCAGGCGAGGGATACTTAGTTGTCTTAAGGGGGCTACACGCGTCTTGCTCATCACAAAGGCAACTTCAATCCGACCATCGGGGAACACATAACGTGCATAGCAGACAGCACCGAATCCTTTTTCAGAAGCGTATCCAAAGACATGAAGTTCCACTCGTACATCTTGTGGGGCATCGCTACACAGGCACCTCGGCAACTCAAACACTCTCAAGGCTGACAGGTCGGCGAGCCAGTTCTCCCAGACAACTCGGTTACTTTCATCTAAAGGCTCGTCCCAGCCTCTTTTCTTGCGCCACAGGTCTTGAATCAGACATTTTGCAGGTAACAGGAAGGGCGCCAAAACTCCAAGCGGATCAAATACAGAAGACACTTGACTGAGAACGCCACGCTTTGTCGGGGCTGACTGGCGGGAACTGACAGCGAATCTAAAGGAATCTGTCTCCGTGTTCCATAGCAAACCCAAGGAGCGCTCGACCGGCAATTCATCCAGCTCCAAATTCACTGATGGCGACAACATTTCCTGGTTGGAGATTTGTGATAGGACCTCGCGTGAAGAACTGCTCCACTTAGTTAGCCTAAATCCACCGCGGGCAAGTAAAGCAGTTAGTTCTTTCTGGAGTTGCGTGGCGGAAGTTTCGTCTCGCACTGACTTGAGGAGATCGTCCATGTAAAAGTTTCTTTTAACCGCCTCGATCGTTTCAGGTGAAAACGACGGATCTTCACAGTTGTCATCTGCAGTTTTCCTCAACACGTAATTGGCAGTACAAGGAGAAGACGCTGCCCCAAATAACATCACGAGCATTTGGTAGATGTCAGGATCACGGTTTTGCTCCATTATTAAACACTGATGGAACATGGACTCTATGTCAGCTGCAATGGCTACACGTTCTTCTCGAAATCGAAGTAGCACTCCACATAAGTTATTCAACAAGTCTGGTCCCACCAGAAGTTCGTCATTCAGAGACACACCATTGTACTTTGCTCTGGCATCCATGGCCATCCGTACTTTCCCGGGCTTGTTTGGGTTTAGAACAGGGTGATGTGGTAGAAACCACTGTTTCTTGACAGGAATGGCTGCTTCCTCCGGTGTCAGTTTACGTGCAAATCCTTTCGTTACATAGCCATCAATGATCTCTTTGTACTTTTCAGCAAGGAAGTGGTCACGCCTCAGGACTTTCTCGGTAGATGTCAGGCGCCTCTCTGCCATGGCTCTGTTGTCTGGAAATTCAACGTCAGGCCTTCTCCACAGCATACCCGCTTGGTATCTATCGCCTACGTGCTTAACAGTTTCTTCAAGGGTCTTCAGAGCTTTCTTGTCTTCAAGTGACCTCGGCGATGTCTGTTCGTACTTAGTACCGAATGAGTCAGTTCTCCACCAGTTCTGCATTTGCTTGTGCAGGAGGTCGTCCGGTGAAGGAACCGTGTGTATGTGCATAACATGAAGACCTTCCAGCGGGACAAAGCCTTTAACAGAGCCAGTTAACGTCCATCCAAACGCAGTTCGTACAGCAGCAGGTTGACCAGGAGGACCTCTACGGACTTCACGTTGCAGTATAGCCTCTAACACGTTGGCACCAAGTAATACGGTCACATACTCAGAGTCAACATCCGGTATCTCTAGGTCGGCTACATGTGGCCAGGTCTGCATCACATCTAACGAGTGATCCTTTGCTTCGGTAGGTTCAACTGAGGAACAGTCCAGGCTTCTGGGATCAGGATTGACGTCGCAGCACTGTCATTACTGGCTGCTTTCACGGAAAACGACACCTTCCCGGAGGGCTTGGATACTTCTTTGGAGTTAATGGTCCCAAGGGTTAGCACTTCTTTCGATCCCTCAAGACCCACTTCATCAGCAAACTTCTCAAGTATGAGTGTGGCTTGACTTCCGGAATCAAGGAGAGCATAGGTGTGTACAATGTCCCCTTTAGGCGTTTCCACAAGAAGAGGCACTATCTGCAATAGGACTGTGGGACTGCTGCATCCTACAACGGCCGCACCCACAAACACTGGCGCAGCTCCATGGATCAAGGGATGGTGACGTTTAAGGCAGTCATCCACTCCACAGCCCCTTCTCACACTGCACTCTTTGGCACGGTGTTCACTAGAACTTAAACATCGGAAACACAAGTTCTTCTCTTTAGCACATTGGGCACGCTAATCCACGTCCAATCTCTTAAAATCAGGGCAGTCTTCTACTTTATGGGCCTGGGAGCAAACTGGGCAGTTAACCGGGGGTCTTGCAGGTTCGCGGTTTCCATTCACTCTGGTTGTTAGGGTTGAGAATTCAGCTCCTCTGGCATCGCTTCTAGGTGGACCCTTCCGGTTGTTTCGTCTCCTATTCTCCTCTTGCGGTGTCACCTTTGATTCCTTTGATTGGCAGCTGTTCAGCGTCTGGTCTGATATCAACGATTTAGCACGCACTCGCTCCCGCAACCACTTGTCAAGGTCTGCCAAAGTTGCTGTTTTGGGCAGCATTTCAACCCTTTTCTCTCCCCATCGAGTTTTCAGCGTTTCAGGTAACTTCTGGACTGCTCGCCTGAGGTTGTCCGTTGCAGCAAGATCATATACGTAACTCAGACTCTTCAGGGTGGAAACAGCAACGTGCAGCGTGTTGTAGAAGGACCGCAGCTGGGCAAAGTTATCTTCACAGACTTCAGGATGATCAAAGATGGTCTTCAAATATGCACCAGCCACTGATTCCTCACTGCCAAATTGTTCTTCTAATTCCTTCAGTGCTTCTCGATACAAGTGCCCATGAGTAAGCATTCCACCAACAGCCTTCTTAGCATTTCCAGCAAGGGCACGTTGCAGGTGTCTCATCCTTTGTGTGTCAGTTAAAGGTTGATCATGTACAAGACACTTGAACAGAAATAAAGGTTGGCCACTCTAATGAATTACCATCGAATCTTGGTAATTCAAGTTTTAGAAGTGAGCGTGGAAATACAGATTTCATCTCTCCAGTGTTAACAGGATTTAAGGGTCGACTACTTTTACCATCACAGAGTTGTTGCACCCACGATACATTCAGCCTTTCTTTCTGTTCACCATTACTATGTTCGGTTCTCTGAGTTGCGTTACACGGAGAAGTACAATCATCCACTTGTAATGGCGTTGATTGTAAATTCGTCCCTTCGAGCCTTTGATCTTCTTTCTCATCACCTTCAAAGTCACGTAAGCGGTTCGCAAGACTCTCCGGGTCATGTTGCTCCTCTTCCTCTTCCAAACGTGCTTGAAGTCGTAACCGCTCTCCTTCATATTCTAGTTCTCTTAGACGCCGTGATTCGTTTAAACGCCGCTCTTCTTCACGTCTATGAAGTTCTTCCTCAGCTAATCTTCGTTCTTCAAGTACTGTCGCTTCTGCCTCTTTTCTAGCTTGTGCTAATTTCAACTCATGGAGGCGCAGCTGTGTCCGTGTTTCACTAGACTTAATAGAAGAGGATCTCGAACGACTGTACGAATAACTAGAAGGTTTTGGTGATGAGCCTTTGCTGCCAGGTCGACTGGAAAGTCCAGATAAAGATAGTTTTTCAAATACATTCCCTTCTGCACTAGTCAGTTTTGGTTTAAGAGCGGACCAATCTTCTTCGATATAGCGTTTGGGCGGTTTGATGTGTCTACGAGGGCGTTCACGGTGAATTGCGTTACTTTTCTTGTCACGTTCACTGAAGTAACCGCTGGCCGTTTCTCCAGTCCCGTCGTCTTTCATGCGGGCGGCCATTTTTCGAACAAATACAGGTCATTCAACAGATCGTTCACAGTTCAGTTCGAAGTTTACACACACGACATAGCTATTAACAAAACGGCCAGTAATAGCACAGTGCTAACCTCGCTCTGCTACCAGAAATGTTGTCATCGATTGCGGATACAAAACAGTCCAACCAACACTGAACCAACGATCGATTTGATTGTCCAAGTTTAATCAGATCAGTCAGGTTTCACGAGTGCTCACAGACTCTTACACAGTGGAAGCTTGGTTAAATGATTACGCTAGAAAGTCACAATACATCAAAGGTTAGAAAACTGGCGATATTTACGGGTTAAATGTGAAATTACAGTGTGAAAAATGTTAACAAAGACATACTCACCAAGCTCGCCGCTCGACAGGAAAACTCAAAACACATGTGTGAGCGAGAGCTTGGCGACTAAGTCACGTGACATAAAACGCGGGAAATAATAATGTTCGGTCAATGTTCGGCTTCCGGCTTCCTGTCGGCAACAGTGCACTTTATGATAATTTATGGAAAGTGGTGAACAGGTTTCATCTAGCAAACGAGAGAAAAAAAGTGCGAGCGTGACGGGACGCATTGGCGTTCACCCAAAACATAGAGGATATTAACCGGAGGCGCGAAGATAGGGATTTTATTTTCGAGTGGTAAAATATTGTCTTTTACCACGAGAAAATAAATTTCATATATTCAAGCCACCATGTAGTTTTCTTTTTATTATATAAAGAAGAGTATTTTTGCACAAGAGTAAGAGAATAAGAGAGTGTAAGAGTGGAAAAAGACGTCATCGATATCCTCACTAGTGAGGATATGGAAAATACGCCACTCGAGTCCCACATGTAGTTTCCTGTGAACTTTACGAGTGGTCTACTTTCCACTAAAACACTCTTGTTTATATCATGAAGAGAAATACGTCACAACGCACCGTAAAAAGTCGGAATAATGAATAGGAAATATCAAACGTGAGTTGTTCTCAAACTGAGCAGTTGAGAGAGAAAACGTTTCTATACTTACGACTAGTTACGTAAAATAAATCAGTCATTAAATAAATATTCATTCCAACGCTGAGGAATCACCAGACTGGGGAGCACTACCAAACTAAGATATCCTCAGTGCCACTTCAAATATTGGGCGGGGTGGGGGTTGTTGAACATTCTTCTACCGTGTTTCTTGGCTTATTTAATAAAGAGGACTTCACTTCTCTGGTTTTATAGGGAAGTTCAAAATGCGAACACATGGCCTTAAGGAGGGTGACGTGGAATTTAGATAACGGGCTGAGCCTGACTTGCTCGCACACGTCATAACCATCAAAAATTATTTAATGACTGAGTCCCACCTGGCTTACAACCTCATCTATAGTATTCTGCCTTTCCTTCTCATCAAGGTAATGGCTTTCATCACCTTTATGAAATTCATGTAATATCCATAGTCTTCGGCTTGATGTCAATCTTGAAAAAAACGTCAGTTACATCTGAGCCTTTGTCAGCCATTCACTTCTCTTACATCTTCTCTCTCCAACTGTTTCTCTGGCCTTTCTCATGTCCCCTGACGCATGTACTGAATCAGCTATTCGAAGTCTTTCCTCGCCAATATCAAATCGCGTTGTAGGGTACTCTTTTACCCTCTCCGAAATCCTCCATCCTTTCCTCTTGGTCTCTGAAGTGCCCAGTCCATGTCGCACAATTCGATTGGTACTTCATGAGCACTTTCCAATTGGGGAAGGGGGGGCACTTCCTATAGTGGAGTATACGGGGAGGTTCTGTCCGAAAAGGGTGACTCTTTGAGCCTGCAGTATAGTGAAAGGTTGAAAAAATCGTTATCTTAGTATACTGAGTATATTAAAGGTCAGCAAAGTGCGCTGCTAAGTAAACGAGACAGCAGCTAAAGTTAAGTATATAAAAAGGTGCCAAATTCTGGCAAAAATGACGCGGAACACACGAAAGTTGAGGGCCTTTAGTAACCGACTCAGGGCGACTGAAAGCCCAGATACAAACGTCGCGACAATAAGATATTCTAGTTTTTTGGCTTATCGTTGAAATATAAACATGTGTATAAGAAAGGGCTACATTCTTACTCTAGGTTATGAAAAGGGTGCAATTTGGGTAAAAAACTGGTATATTAAAGGGTAAGGGTTTGAACCTAGGGGCGGAGCCCCCCTGCTGATAGCTTGGATTCTAGTGCCAGTGATGAAAACGTGGATGCCCAGTCACGTCTTTCATACAAACCTTCTGACGGTTGTTGTCTTGTCGTGCTGCCCAAAGTGGATGTGGTCTTGAGGTCCCTCTGATGTGGAGAACTCACAAAAGCATCCTGGCTCTTAGCATTCAAACAGAGCGTCTCGACTGGAACCTTCAGGGTCTTTGTGACTCGGTCTTATTGCCCTGGCCAATATAGTGAAGAACTAATGCTCGTCAACTTTCTTTGACAATGTAAAAAATGTCACTGCGTTTATAAGAAAACGCAGTCTGGCTGCGTTTATAAGAAAACGCAGTCTGGTCAAGCGAGTCACGGAGCGATAAAGATATCAAGAAAGCGTCTATCTTTTCATATATTGTCATTATTTTCTGGATTGAATAAACGTTCAGCCACACCTATGCAATTGTTGGCTCGCAGTCGTTGATTTTTGTTATATGCTCTCTTTCAACACCCCACCTCGTCCAATATTTGAAGTGGCACTGAGGATATCTTAGTTTGGTAGTGCTCCCCAGTCCGGTGATTACTCGGCGTTGGAATGAATATTTATTTAATGATTGATTTATTTTACGTAACTAGTCGTAAGTATAGAAACGTTTTCTCTCTCAACTGCTCAGTTTGAGAACAACTCACGTTTGATATTTCCTTTTCATTATTCCGACTTTTTACCGTGCGTTGTGACGTATTTCTCTTCATGATATAAACAAGAGTGTTTAAGTGGAAAGTAGACCTCTCGTAAAGTTCACACGAAACTACATGTGGGACTCGAGTGGCGTATTTTCCATATCCTCACTAGTGAGTATGTTTTGGGTGAACGCCAATGCGCCCCGTCATGCTCGCACTTTTTTTCTCTCACTTGCTAGTTGAAACCTGTTCACCACTTTCCATAAATTATCATAAAGTGCACAGCGCCTAAATCGCAAACGATTTTTTTTAAATTTCTCTTTTCGCCTGCTACTGAGTTAGTCGCGCGACATTGATAAGATTGTGTGACAAATTGTGAAGTAAGCAAACGTCGGGCTCGTCCCAAGTCTTCTGAGATGAGTAATTCCAACTACTGCGAACTTCACAATTTCTCTTTACACTGAAAAGAAGATTCCTACAGTCCACTACCGAACGACTAGACCCAAGGCTAAAACGGACTCAGGCGACTTAGTCGAAAATAATTTCATTTCACCTTCTGGCGGGCCAGTTTCCAAGTGAGTCTGGACAACTAGCACGATTTTCGTTGCAACTTTTCAAATTATATTTTTCTGCCTCGACCGCGTCCAAGTTGCAGGAGGTGTTGAACAGTCTAAATTCATTGTTAGAGTTCAACTACATAACTTCTTTTCTTCTTCTAGGGATCTTGAAAATGTTTTGTATTCCTTACCGGAGCAGAAATCTGGATCAACTACGATACCCGACGTTGTTTACTTTGTTGAGCGTCACCCGCCATGGGGCCATTCCATTTAATATCCACACACCCCGATGGAAGAGATTTTCTGAGGGGCCCTTGATCGTCATTTCCGAGGGGGTCGCTGCGTCGGCGCCTTTGATCTTTTGAATATTTCCCAGGGGGTTTGGAAAAAAAAATGGCTTTTTCTGAGGGGAAAAGAGAATTTAGGTAATTTCTGAGGGGGCACGTGTCGGCACTTTTGATCTTTGATTTCTTAGGGGGTAAATTTTGATTGACCTCTTCCATAGAGGAGGGGAGGTGTGGATATAAAATGGAATGGCCATGAATATTTATCAACTTAACGCAACTTTCATCTTGTTCTGGATCAAAATTGGATTTACGAGCATTAAAGGAAGCTATAGACATTTATTTTGGTGGACAGCAACGGGTTAGGATCCCCGAATAAAGTATTTTTGCCAAGTTCTAGGGTGATGTAAGTGACCTTTGACACGAGCGATATTTACGTTAACACGCTGTCAATGGCGGAGTTCTAACCTGTTTTCGCTTGTGATCCAGGGAGATACCCGCACGTTTGAGCTTACAAATTGATTAAATAAGGTAAGAACTTTGCCGTAATGTTGTTTTTCAACCCAATTTAGGCCGCAAACGATACGAAATTGTTTCTTGTATTTGGTCCATGTTTGGGACCTCGACCATTATAGGCTTCAGAGTAGGTTGTCTTTAACTTCACCTGACGTGCTCAAAAATTTATCAACTTTTTCCACGTTTTGTCTGTGAACTTGGTCGGTGTATCTTAGATACAAAGTCAAAGCAAAATTTCGTAAATTGCATTTAGTCGGCCGTAGCGCGCCTCTCAAAATCCATAAATTTCAGCCGTTCGATCACCGCCGGAAACCCCGTTGCGGGCAAAATTGGTTTTTGGCTTGTAGCAAAGCAAAAATAAAGAATTGGAAAATAAATAAAGTGGTTTTGATACATGTGTACCAAACCCTTTTCACAAACAAAAAATAAAGGAAAACTATTTTTGGTCGTGAAATCGAGTGGACCGCTTTTAGCGAGAACGCCACTTAATTCCCTATCACGACTGAAAAGGAGATCACCTTCCCCGCCCTGGGAAGGTGGCGGGGAAAGAGGGAGGCGGTACTCTCACGGAATTCTTGGAAGGAGTGTGCCGCCCGATTCTCCAACTGGAGAACCGGGTGGAGCAAAATTTCAGACCAAAATAAGTAATTTTCCAGTATCCGTTTTCAGGCATTGTCTCCAAAATTAATACATGTTTTCAGGCCTGGTCTGCAAAATCTATACCCATTTTCAGATTTTAGACCAACGTGGCTCAAAAACCATACTTCGGGTGGCACACACATATAGCTGATACAAGCGAGTACTTCAGCCCATGTTCCCCCCCCCGCCCCCTCCCTCAGGATCAATACCATGTTACAAGATGTTTTGAGATTCGCACTTACCGCTGGAGACCAAGCTAACTGCTTGTTCAATCCCGGCGTAGATTTCACCATCTCTTCCCAACTCTGGGCTTTACTGATACATCCAGCCTGATTAGAAAATGACAAGAGGAGAGTGGCTACATACAGGCCCGTAGCCAGAACGTTTTCCTTTTTGTTAAAAATTTAAATAGAAAAATAAATTATTTAATAATAGATTAATAATGCAACATGTTTCTGGCAGTAAACCATGCCAACGGTACCCTAAAGTGTGATAACCTGGGTTAATACTTCACTTACGTGTTGGTCGCGAGCCCACCAGTTTCTCCAGTGGGTCAGCGTATACCGCAGCCTCCAGCCTCGTTACCGATTCAAGACGTGGTCAAATATTGCAAAAATGGGACACCAGTGGTCATAGGAGAATTGCTTTAGCTTTCTCCAAATAAAAGCAACGGTACTATGATCAAAAACTCACATTTGTTTTTTCCTCAGATTTCGATACTATGTTTACTAAACACTCCCCAAGTGAAATTTTAAGTCCTAGTTTTGAGAAGGCTATTTATTTAAACTGCACATTTCTGATTTAATGGTCCCCCATAATTACACCAGAAAGGATACAATGACATCATTCGCTCACGCGCTTTCGAATGCAGTGTGTGTGAAAGTGGCTTATTTAGTATGCAGCACGGGAGTTTTGAGCTTTCAGACTCTCAAACTAGTGTTTTGCATAATTAATAAGCTGTGTTCACACACTTGGTTCTAAAGCTCTTGAGTGAATGACGTCATTGTATCCTTTCTAGTGTAATGGCGGACCATTAAACTGGAAAATTGCAGTTTAAATAAACAGTCTTCTTCTCAAAATTAAGGCTTAAAATTTCGCATGGGGAGTGTTTAGTAAAGAGAATATCGAAATCCAGAGAAAAAACAAAAGTGATTTTTTGGTCTTTAAGTATCACTTTAAGTAGAGAGTACACTTCAGCACTAGTACACTTGAACTGATACACTTGAACGAGATAGATATTTTTTCGTCACGAGTGACAATATAACTAACATTTCAGAGCTTCTCAAATTTCATTTCTGAATAAAACTGTGGAAATTGTAAATAGAAGAACTGATAACAAACATAAATGCCGTGTAAGTTAGTTTGGATAATTTTTGATTATGTTGGGGGGAAACACCACCAGGAAAACGCTAAAATAGGCATTTCCGAGCGCCTAGATTTCGAATTTTCTGGGGGAGCATGGAGGGAGCCCAGACTCCCTAAGAGCTTGTGCCTTTGGTGCTTCGCAGTTGCCTCAGTTATCAGAAAAGTCTGGCTACAGCCCTGATATAGTTAGATCACAGCGGGTAGGACTCCATCGTTCAAACTTTTTAACTGACCGTATGCCTTTAATTTATCACCGATCACCCGTTGATTAACCAGTGATTCTTGTTTAGATTCACTGAATGGGTTTTAAATCAGATGAAATAATGATATAATAATAATAATAGTAAGAATAATAATAATAATATTATTATATTAATATAATATATTATTATTATTATTATTACTATTATTATTATTATTGTTGTTATTATTATTATTATTATTATCATTATTATTATTATTCTTATTATTCTTATTGAAAACTTAAAAGTTTTGCTCAGTTAAGACAAGGGATGGGACCAACCACACCTGCTACCCTTTATTATCATCATCATCATCATTAACCTGATGATAGTGAGGAGGGGAGTCAGTACTGCAAACCGGAATTTAAAACAAAAAATTTGAAAGCAATGGTCACACAACAAAACTCTGTGGTATGGCTAGTATCTTACGCTAGCACACAGCCATATCACCCAAGGCAGTGGTAGCCATGGACAGCTGTGTAGCCATTGCTTTCAAATGTTTTGTTTAGAATTTTAAAATTTCCCACACTTCCTTCCACCTTGAACATAAGGCTTCCAACTGTGTCTCTCTTTTCTTCCCCTGTAGACTCCCCCCTTTCCCTGTAGATTCCCCCCTTCCCCTGGGTCTCCTGTACCCTCTCCCAACCTACTACACCTGCTTCATAGTTGCGCTGTACTCGAAACCTCCTCTACTCTGCTGCTCCCACAAGACATAGTTTGCATCTACTTCTTTGACAAATGTTTCTCCATCATGTCTAGCAACAAGAAAAGGGGTAGTAAAGGGGATCCTTGTGTTCCCTAAGCTGTTTATTTTTAAAGGCCAATTGTTTTCTTTTTGTTTTGTTTTGTTTGTTTGTTTGTTTGTTTGTTTTTTGAGGGGGGGGGGATTTTTTGTCCTCTTTTTCCCCTGTGAATGTGATCTACTAAGACCATATGGTTTTGGGAGTGCTCTACCAGAAAACTGAAAAAATGTAAACAGTAAAAGAATTATTGGCATTTCCTACATTCTGAACTTCTGCTGAGGGGGATTAAATCCCCCAACCCTTCTCTCACAACACCAAAAAATGGATTGTCTGCAATAAACATAAACAACTTACAAGTCAATGGGCAGTTTAAAGGCTTCATTCTTCAATACAGTGAATGGGCATCCCCACTTGAGGAAGTCATATTCAACAATCTAATAAAGAAAGGAAATCTAATTTTAATATCCAGTGAATAACATTGATCTTCAAACGTTCTCACTCAGCTCATAGTCATTTTCCCACCTAAAATAAAAATTGAAAACCAGGGGAAAAAACAGACAAAAAAAATTGACCACAGTCTGCTATTTACCAGTTATTCACCTAACCAGAAGAGAAATTTTGCAGTAGTCAAGTGGTCATTTTGCTCCAAAATGGAGGGGTAAATGTCCACAGCTATTCTTCAAAATGGAGGGGAATGTGATTTAAACTATGATGGCAATATGATTTTTACTATAAATGTCCAGTCTATGATCATAGTAAAAACACTCCACTGTACAAAGGAAGCATACATTGTATACCTTGTCTGAAACAACATAATTTTCCAGGAAAATGCCTTGCCGCTGATGGCTGCAACAAAGTACCGTTAACATAAGCATAAGTACAGTGTGTTGCCCAGTTTTCGTACACTTTAGTTTGTAATCGCTATATCTTTTCGTCTGTTAAAGGAAAATTTCTGAAATTTCTTTTTACGATAGCCCATTTACTTACCTTCAATATATAAAACAATTGGCCGCTTGATCGACGTACGTTCAAAATTATGCCATTTTCCCCAAAACTCCTAAGTTGCCCAGTCTTCATACACCTGGCCCAGTTTTCGTACATCGACAAAACAACATTTCTCGACGAAAACGCTCGACGCAAACTGATGTGTCAGCCACCCTGCTGACTGCTTATCGTGTTTTCTCTTCGATTTGTGAATAAATATCGGCTTAGCGACCAATGTTTGGTGTACAAAGCAAATGGTTATTCGGGGGGTGGATGATTAATCGATCCTACAGTGTTGATTTTTTTGTCCCTCACTTTTGGGCGGCTTTTCTTACGCTCAATCCACTGTCTTGCACGTCATTTACTGCCTTGGTAAAGGTAGTTGACAGGTTACTATTCTGCGTATTACAACTGTTAAGAAAAGGCCTGTATAAGATTCGACGTTTTCCTTCCGTTTCCGCTTACGCCTTTAGAATAGCAAACGCTTTACACTTCCGTTTCCGCTTACGCTTGCTTTTCTTACCTACTTTTGTAAATGTTTATTAGAATCGCAACGGAGTGAAAAAAGTCGGTAAAACCGTAAACTAACGATATTTCAAGGTGTATGTCAACATTCTATGCATAGACATCTACCTTAGTTATCTATTTGACGATTTAGATTGTTTGCGTGGGATTAAGTTTATTAAATATTCGTGACCTTTGCATGACCTGGATGTAAAGCGTCGCTGTTATACCACAACAAATACATGTAGCGTATCGTACTTTGCAAGGATTGTTGTGTAATCTTTGCTGCACTTGCGACTTATTAGTTTTCGAACAGTAAAGTTTAAAATTCAGTTCTTTAAATTATTTAAAAATAGGTTTTGAGAAAGGCGTAGCTAAGTGTACGAAAACTGGCACAGTAGGTCGAAATATATGCGAAGATTCTCACCGCTAAAATTCGAGAGCAGTTAAATTTAAGCTGGCGTTGAAAGTTTTCCATTCACTTTCATCCTTTATCTATCATCTGTCCAAAAATCAAAAGTTCCTTGCAAAATTACCGACAAAACGGGCTATTTGTTCATCTACAATACCTTTACTGTGCAGTGAAAAGGGCAAATATTAGCCGCTAAACTTTTACTCACCTGGAAAGAAATTGTCCGCACTGACCTGCTTCTTCGTCAAAAAGCCCGGCAAAACCGGCAATTTATAGCTGGACTGTTCCTTTTACTTTTGGAAATCTTCGGTTGACGAAGATTTAAATGACCGACGAAAATAATCAAATAAAGTTCTTTTTGTACGAAAACTGGGCCCGTACGAAAACTGGGCAACATACTGTACCGTTAACAAGCACAGAATTGCTGTTTTACAAATTTTCAGTAAGGGGCACAGGTCATAAAAATCACACAAAGAAGCAAAATTCAGCGTGAGCGTGGGTCTCCTTTGGGTGGATATATGGAACCAGTTATTCCTAAAGACATCAACCCTATCATAATGAGACTGTCCCCTACCTAAAGTGAAGAAAGTCTTTGCTTCCTTAACTTACATAGTTCCCAGAGATGAAAATATACAACCCCTCCCCTTATATCGTGATTGAATGTATCTATGCATATTCTGTTGTTGTACAAGTTTATGAATAGTCCTTTACCTTGGGACGACAAAGGAATAGTTTTCAAAGCCATCACAGCTGAAAGGTTTTCTAAGTATAAAAAACATGAAAAGGTGTCAATTTCAGATGAAAAAGGATGCAAAATATCAACTCCTGTAAGCTCATTGAGTCATTCATCAATTAATAATTGACTGACTGACTGACTGACTGACTGACTGACTGACTGACTGACTGACTGACTGACTGACTGACTGACTGACTGCTTGATTGGGTTGGTTGGTTGGTTGGTTGGTTGATTGACTGACTGACTGACTGACTGGCTGGCTGGCTGGCTGGCTGGCTGACTGACTGACTGGGTGGTTGGTTGCTTGGTTGATTGATTGATTGATTGATTGATTGATTGACTGACTCCGACTGAGTGAGTGCGTGAGTGACTTACTGATTAACTGACTGATTGAGTGACTGACTGACTTAATGTCTAATTGACTGTGTAACTGACTTTGTGACTGGCTGACTGGCTAGCTCGCTGACTGACTGACTGACTTTCTGACTGGCTAACTGATTCACTGACTGATTCATTGACTAACTCACTAACTGACTGACTGTCTGACTGACTGACTGACTGACTGACTGACTGACTGACTGACTGACTGATTGGCTGACTGACTGACTGACTGACTGACTGACTGTCTGATGCAGAGATGGATGCGTGGTTGGTTGGTCTGCCAAATTCGGTCGTTCAATACCCTCACCTTTTTATAAATGATTTTGTAAGTTTAACTGGCTTTTTTTCTACATCTCCTATTTAAGTTACTTTTCTTCTCTAGCTGGTTCCTCAATTGATTACATACACCTATTGCTGTTCATTACCAAGAAATACGCAAACATTTGCGCCAAAAATTTAATCAATAATGCGCAGATACATTCATTTTCACCAGCAAGCATTCATTAACGAGAATGTGATATTCATTATGCGAAATTTACATAACCACAAACATTCATTAGCGCTAAGCGACAAACGTTTGCTTTTTTGGCCAATCATAAGCAGAAAACATTTACTTCATTTACGTGTAAAATAATATCATTAGCAGCAATCGTATTAGCAAGTGCGCGAATAGACAATCATCTTAAAAGTATGTCGTATTCAATAAGATTTTCATTACAAAGAATAATATTCAATAACGTTTCTATGCAACGATTAACGCGAATTTAGCAACGAATAGTGCGATTTTACAAAGAATTGCGTGCTTATCACATGCATTTAGAAAAAATCTATTTTCAAAATAAAAGTGATTTTGCAATTCTGGCTTGTGCACCACACTGCCATTATAGGGGGGAATTAATGCTGAACGGTTCAACGACTTCCTTCGAGATACACTACTCAACCTCAACCCAGACGATCAAGTGATTTTCATTTATGACGGAGCACCAGCTCATCGGAACCCCGAGAACCCTGGGCCTAACACGGAGCCGAAGACGTTACCACCACACAGCACCTTTCTGAACATCGTTGAGCAGGCGATCAGTTGTCTGAAGGCGGCCATCAAAGCAGACATTTCGAGGCCTGACGTACAAGTGAGGATGGACGACAGGGAAGAAGCAATAAATTAAAACCGTGGGCTTATGCTGGGCAACTTCCACCAGCTTCCACACACAGTTCAGTACATGTACTACGTACTTCTGCAAGCGTTGCAGCGCTGTATCAGCAGTATCACTGCCGCGAAATGCGCTAGCTGGCATAGATTTACGCAGACTTAGTTACCGGGCTGCATTAATGTTGAAAAGATTGAGGGCTGAAAAGCCACAAGCCAGAAATGCAAAATCATTTTTATTTTGAAGATAGATTTTTTCTAAATGCCTGTGATAAGCGCGCAATTGTTTGTAAAATCGCACTTTTCGTTGTTAAAATCGCGTTAATCGTTGTATGAAAACGTTATTGAATATTATTCCTTGTAATAAAAATCTTATTGAATATGATATACCTTTAAGATGATTGTCTATTCGCACACTTGCTAATACAATTGTTTCTAATGCTATTATTTTACACGCAAATGAAGTAAATGTTCTCTGCTTATGATTGGCAGAAAAAGCAAATGTTTGTCGCTTAGTGCTAATGAATGTTTGTGGTTATGTAAATTTCGCATAATGAATATCACATTCGCGTTAATGAATGCTTGCTGATGAAAATGAATGTACCTGCGCGTTATTGATTACATTTTTGGCGCAAATGTATGCGTATTTCTTGGTAATGAGCAGCAAAAGGTGTAATATATATGCTTTATATACTGTAAACAAACTCACCCTCTGGGGAATATGCGTCGGTTCACAGGGCATCCAACAGTTATATTTATTTCCTTCATTTGAATTAACAAAGCACAGGATACACCATCATTAAAAATAGCATTGTGTAATTAAATGTCTTTTGCACTATTGTGCTATTCACAGAAGGAAGATTAAACATTGACAAATTGAACAATCGTCGTGTACTTGCTAAGTGGAGTGGAACAGGGGGATGGTGACTCAAGAGAAAAGAAAGGCACTGATAGAGAAGGCTTTGGTGGGGCAGGAGAAAAGAGAAAAACTGTGCAATGTTATGGATATTTGGCAAAAGAATAATTTCCAAGGAAGGAGGGATGAATTGTGTAACTGTAAGCAACAGGCTCATCCTCTCTTTCAAGAACTCCACATAAAGGGAAAATGACAGGGTAAAAGTTTATAATAGCAACAGCAGATGTCAGTTGAATTGGTATGTAGACTCGAAACTGCATCAGATTATTAGGCATGAATTGAACCTGGGATCTCCAAGAAGTCCAGTACACACACTGTGTACCACTTTAAACATGCACATTCGCACCAAAATAATTTTCACTGAATAAGTGGTTAACTAATAATAATTAGTTTGTGTGACTCACAGCTTTCAATGTCAGACAGCTTGGATCTTCAGTAAAACCCTTGATTGTAAACACAACATCTTCAGCTGCTTCAATCAATCTAAAAGGCCAGTGAGATCTACAGGTTAACACTAAACACATTATCTTCAGCTGTTTCACTCAATCTAAAAGGCCAGTGAGATCCATAGGTTAACACTAAAAACAACACCTTCAGCTGTTTCACTTTATCTGAAAGGGCAGTGAGGTCTAAAAGGTAACTGTAAACACAACATCTTCAGCTGTTTCACTCACTCTAAAAGGGCAGTGAGATCTATAGTTTAACACTAAACACAACATCTTCAGCTAAATAATAATAAATATAATAAAAACAATCTTTAACGAGGAAGCGCCCGTCACGTAAGTACGTGGTTTTCAGGGAGGTCCTCCATAAAATAAAAAGTATTAAAATCTAAAATAAGAAATACAAATGTCACAGATCTAAAATATAAAATATACAATGCTTAAAACTACTAAAACTAACTACTGTCCTAAAAAAAAAAAACTAATTACAAATAATTATCTATTAACAATACGTCGTACATCTAAAAGAATATTTATTTATCGTCTAAAAATGTTTATCCATCAAGAATCTTGTAAGGTTTTTCTTAAAAATTGTGCATGGCATTGGCTTTCTTAAAAATACTGGGAGAGACATCCAGTCATTTACAAAACGGGAGTAGGACACTCTCTTTCCCCATTCCGTTTTAGGTTTAGGCAATCTAGGTAAGTAGCCATGTCTAGTATTGTAGCCATGTGAACTTCTTAATGTCGATTTAAAACTTTCAAAATGTTGCGGAATGTCTCCTTTGATTGCATTTTCTACGGCGGTACATCGGTGAGAAAGACGTCTTCCAGCCAGAGGGAGCCAATTCAGACACTTCAGAGCTTCTGAAGAAGACATCTTGCCTAATTTAATTTTCTTCGCAAATTTGTTCTGAAAACTTTGCAGTTTTTCCATTTCTGATTTTAGACCGGGTTGATCTCCCCACACTGTGTCGGCATAGTCTAGGTGTGGCAGCACTAGCCCATTGTAGAAGGCTATGCGAGTTCTATTGTCTATTGTCTAGCTGTTTCACTTAATCTAAAAGGCCAGTGAGATCTACAGACTATAGGTTAACTGACTGTTGACACAACAGCTGTTTCACTCAATATAAAGGGACAATGAGATGTATGGCTTAACCAGAGTCACAATTAAATTATCACTAACATTCACCAATTTTCCCAACACGGTGTCTGGGCAGTCGGTGCCTGGTGGATACCGAGTAACAACATGGTTTTTCACAACTAGTGCCAAAGTTTATATTGAGTACAATGCTCAGATACAGGGTACAGACCTCATCTGTGCACTGAATTGGGACCTGAGGGCAATTTTCAGTCTGCACACAATTTGCATGGAAGCCACCCGGCCCAGGCATTCATTTTACCTTCAAATTAAAGATGCTGTCAAGGTTCTGGGCACCGAAAGTAAACAGACCCCCAATTCAATTGCTAGAGGTTTGAGCACTCAGAAACCAGGCACTATACACCCAGGTCTCTGGATTGTAATTTTACCTTTAAATTGTAAAGGTGCTGACAAGGTTCTGGGCACTGATTGTGAACAGACCATAGATTCAACTGCTTAAGTACTGGCTCAGCACTGTACCAGGCTCTTTACCCACAGATTTCTACTCTGAGATGTCATTTTGCACATAAAAATTTAAGGGTTTTAATTAAATGTCCTAATAAGGTTCTGAGTACTAAAATTTTGAATAGACTACAGTTTCAATTGCTAGTGGCTAACTGGGCATTGTGCCAAATTCCAGGTGTGAACTCCACCTAAAATCATTACCTAGCATTGGGCCCTTTCTTGTCCCCTATTTGTCTTTCTTTTTGCCTGATAACAGCTGTCTGAAAGCATAAAAGATGGTGGAATTATTTTCAAGAGTGATAACCAAACCAAAAATTTTAAACCCCTAAAGGATAAGACCTGTCACTTCAATAAGGGAGTGCCCCCCACCCCCTCCAAGTGGTAAAACCAGAGTTGCCACCCATCAGGATTGACTTTTCCTAGACTTTTCACTGACCACATACCAAGTTTTGCTGACCATGCGTAATGAATTCTTTGGCAGTACAGCCACAAAAAAAAAACAGTTGACTCAAAAATACCTTTGGAAACAACATTACCTTACCAACAATAAAAAATCCTTATCAGACTTCGAAGCAAGTAGAAAATTAAAATTCCCTGACTTTTCAGTGACTTTGAGGTAGAATTAAAAATTCCCTGACTTTTCCCTGACCTTGAAAAACTCAAGTTTTTAGTTTTTCCTAACTTTTCCCCTAACAGTGGTAACCCTGTAACACATTGATCATATGAATGCAAATATATGATGTGTAATTATTGCTTTCGTATTTGATATATAGCTTTTTAGTATAATTTTAATGCTATATTCACCACACTACCGGTGAATATAACATTTCAAGGCGTGGCTGCTAAGCTAAGTTACTTTTTTGTGTGTTGTTCAGGTCAAGTTTTATTACGTTTTTTTTTTTGATTTTTCAATCTCCACATCTCAAAATTATACTAAAACAATTATTCGCCTCAGGCTCAGAAAATGTTAAATAGTTGCTCAATAAAGACAAGGCTCTCCGGAACATTTCATTTTTGGACCTATTTTATCACATTATTTAAACAAAGAATATTTCATAAAATGATACACAATATTTCTTTAGTAATACTTACAACATTTCTGGTGATAACCCCCAATCCTTGTCTCTTTGAGGAACTTTCCCAACTTGTTAAATTGAATGTTAGGTAATCGGTGTTTGAGAGGCTTCCCTGAAACAAGAATCCTTTTAATTTAACACTATTTAGGTTGTGTTGGTGGGTGGTGCAGTAGTGTGAAGGTTAGCATGTTAGACTTTTGATTGGAAGAATTAGAAGTTGGTGGCTTGTTAGACTCTTAGCTGTCCCTTTTTAGTCAGTCAAGTGGGTGGGCAAAAGACGAGTGAATGACCAAACGAGCCGAGGGAGAACTGGAGGTTTCCTCAGCTCACATTAACTTTGCTTCACTCACCCAATTGCTGCGTCGCATATTGCTTGCCGCTTGACTATCCAGAGAGGGACTTCTAGCAGTTTAGTGGCTTTTGGTTGGTCTCTGCCGGTATCATGTTGTATTGTTTCCTTTAATATTGTCTCTCTTCACCCAGGTGTATAAATGGGTACTGGTGAACCCCAAGGGAACCCCCAAAAAAATGCTGTGAGTATACATCCCACCCATCTGGGGGTGGGATTGTAATGCTCCTGGTTCATTTATGCAACCAGGACAAGGAGCTAAGCACTATTTCCAGTCAGCATGCCACTTAAGATGAAGACTCACCAGTGTTGGTGCTTAGAAATTTTGATTCTGCCTGGATGGGATGCCATTCCATGTCAGGATTACCCCCAGCAGTTTGTTAAGATTCGTTATAGGCTCACAGGCACCTAAAGCCCTGATATGAAAATGTATATTCTCCTCACTGTTCTCCATGTCATATGGAACTAGTTAGACGGAGAATTTGTCTTAATTAATATCAAGACGTGGTGATTGTTTCCTTTAATTATTCTCATCACTTGATTGTTTGAACAAGCGGTGATGATGTAAAGAGAAACTTCATTTTTGTCACTGTCAGGGCTAGAAGGGTTAATGCACCTGGGTGGAAAGACAATATGAAGTAATGTTTCACGTCTAAGGAATAACACGACACGATGAAGAGTCCAAGCCTGGAACTACCTGCCTTGGTTTTAGAAATAAATATTACATTGCAGCCTTTCAAAATAAGACAGCATGCATACGGGTTGTAAATGGATCATTTTTGGGGTCTTGAAAAAATTTTTATTGTGTGACTCATTCGTTCTGTATGACATATATGCATGTGAGAATGCTTTTCCCAAAAACATCATTGCTTCTCCATTACGACACGGAACAAAGGGTCACCCAAACATGTGCTGACAGCCAGCAATTGCCACGCAAAAAAGTTGATCATTTGCAGGTTACTTCACACTAGGCTAGCCACCACTTATAAATTGTCCAGTATTTCTGCAATGCTGGCTACTACTAAAAACCCTTCTAATGGGCCAAGAATTAATTTTTGAGAACTTCTTTTTGCTTTCTGTGAGGGTGGTAAAGGGTATTTTCGTGATCCGTGATCGGCCCTTTTTTTTCCCCGTGAAATGTGAAATGGCTATTTTTTTTCTCGTGAATCGTGATTTCTATAGTAGCCGTGAACCGTGATTTTCCAAAATTATTTTTCGCGAAATGACAAATAAATGTTTATTTCGTCGTGAACCGTGATTTTTATTATGTTTTTTGTTATTTTTGACATCCGTTATTACGTAATGAAGACAAAAATAATATTGCGTGACGTGACAGGACAGTGGATCCTTGTGTTGACCACGTGGTGTGTGCTCTGGTGTTCGGTGACCTTTGGCCAAACCTGTCTGGACAGCCATCATTGTCACCCACCATGGCGGAAACACGAGCTGAACAAGATCGACAAAATCGTCAAGAAGGTTTCAAGGTTTTACCAAATGGGACGGTCCTACTAAGTTTTTATTTAAACGAAGGTGGCAAAAAAGTTTTGATTCATAAAGAAAAATCCCATTTTCCGTTCTCCACCACAGCCCACAGAGATCTGGAAGTCTTAAAAAAACTGTGCTAGATTTCTGCGGCGTGCACGCCATAGCCGAAGTTAAAGGCCTTGGGAAGAATATTGAGACTTCGTTTATGAGAACAGTCCGTTCTCTTGGAACTGTAGAAAGTTTTTGTCTTCGGACCCAACACCAATGGGAAAATGAAATGGTTTTCTTTCTGGAAAGGGAAAGTATTTTGCAAGGTATGTTGACCTATGTTATGTTAGCACCTTGAATAATTTATTGAATTATTTGGATTTGCATTTTGCATTGACTGCTTGCTGTCAGTCAATGTAATAATCTAATAGCGTTTGCATGCGTTTACGAGCAGAATTCGGTCGACAGAACTATGTAAGCAGTCATAGTCATTGTAGAGAAATGTTTGAGTGATTTTCGCACCACAAGCACAAGCGAACTCGCACCTCAACGCTGCAAGAAGCTGGAGAGATGATGAAAACCGTGTCTGGGTACCTTCAAGGCACCGTTCAATCTGCACAGACATTACTGGACCGCAACAGGCACACCAATGGACCTGAAGGAACTGTTGCAACCAAGACAGTCAAGTCAGTCCACATGATTATAAAGGACTGGCACGGTTACAAAGCAACATCACAAAGATCAATCCAGAACTTACCCTTAATGCGCCGATCAATTCGAAAGTTCAACATCCCCCCCCCCCCCCCGGGCAACCCCCCGGGCATTTGAACTTTTGAAGATTGGCTTGTTCAAATTCCCTCCCCTCGGGGCAAGAAAGCCGTTCAAATGCCCCACCAATTAGTACTGAACTGCCTCTCCTCAAAGACAAATTTGGTCTTCAATCAAACACTTTACATGCCTTTCAGAGAGAGATATGCCGTAATGACACCTTCAATCTTCTTTTAAAGACCCTTTTCAAAGAGTTATTCACTAACAAAGGCGAAATTCTATCTTGCAAATCCGTCATACCCCGCAAAAACCAAAAAAATTCACGGGCCTATTACGCTAGAACAAGAGATAAATCCGGTTCAAATTCCCCACCCTTCCAACGCAACGTTCAAATTCCCCCCTCCCCAGGTACGATGCACAGTCAAATGCCCGGGGTATGCCCGGGGGGGGGATGTTGAAGTTTCGAATTGATCGGCGCATAACCCTGAAGCTCTCCTCACCGTGAAAGTCGAGAACCTCCACGCAGTTTCCCATTTTAAACATCCAACATGTATGCAATTGTACTACGCCAGGGATTAAACGAATGCCGCAGTGGTCAGCTTTTTACTTTACACACATGACATCGTATTATCCTGTGCCCTCAACACAAATTCATCTTCAAGATTTTCCAAGAATGTCGGAACAAAGCCTCCCTTTCATGAGTTCAGCCGACCAAGATCTGATGAGAAGCTGGGCAAACACACACGGTAAGTGCGTTAGACAACGCACCGTCCGACAAGAAACCACCAAGTATAAAGCTGGAACTCTTCCTCTAAATATGTATCAGATCGCTACCCATCAAAGAGAACGGTTAGAATTCGAAGAACAACCTGGATTATCTGAGGACGAGGGAAGAGAAGGCGCGTCTACATCGAGGGACCCAGGAGACGATCAGCAATCCGAATACGATGACGACTCATCCGACAGCGATTCTGATGATTTTATAGTGGAGAAAGATGGTGCTGTTCATCATACACAGAACTCAGAGCTTGGTTTCCTTTTTGAAGCGCCCAGAACGCGAAGCGGACGGATAGTGAAAACCTCAAACAAGGCTTTGCTTTGGATGTAACTTTTCAAAATGTAACGGTATGTTATGTCAGAAAAAAACTTTTTTTTTTCGTGAAGCGTGAAATTCCATTATTATTTTTCGTGAATTGTGAAAGGGCCGATTTATTTTTCGTGAAACGTGATCTATACCCCCCCTTTACCACCCTCTTCTGTAAGTGTTGTACTCACAATAAGTCGATTATCTTCCCAAGGTTCAGGTATCAGTTTGGCCCACGCCTAAAAACCGGCAATAGAAATAACAGCGAAATAAATAAATAAGTTTTTAACTACGTCGAAGTTTTAATGAATCTGAGCAGGTTGCTTTATAATGATTGTAGTCGTTGTTAAGTAATGCTGAACAACTTTACACCTTGCAGAAATTATGACGACAGATATTTCAGGTGAAGTTTATACCTACCTCGATTATCTCTCCTTTGTCTAAAAAGTACGTTGGCTTAAAGTTATGGAGCAAAGCTTCGTGCTGCAGTGTAGAAGTAAAGGAAATATCATAAGCTTAAGCTTAAAATTTTTGCAAGTTCATCGATTGAGCGATGATCCGGTGTGGAAGGCGTCCGTAAATTACAACTGGCTAAAATCTGTTCTGCATATTGTACTGACCTTTGGGCATTTTCCACTTGCTAGCTGGATATTTCTCAGCAAAATTATAACAGCAAAATTGAACACAGCGACTTGAAAAGCTCCGTGCAACGCCATGTTTTATACTTGGTGAATTACCGACTCCGAAGTCCTCGTCTCCAGTCTCTTTCGGGCGTTGTAATCGAAGACCAGTGGAGGGGCCGATTACATGAGGCGGGCTGGCCCGCTTAGCCGGGTGGCTCGGTTTGCCGGGATCTCGGCACGTCAGTAAAACACACTAAAAATCACTTTCAGGATTGCATGGAAAAATTTCAGCCCGGCTAGCTGGGATCCCGGCATCGCGATGCCGGGATCCTGGCTAACCGGGATGAAAATTTGCCATGTAATGCAGGGTTCAATTCTACCTGTTACCATCCCCCCCCGGGCGCACCCCCGGAGATTTGCAATTTTTTTCTTTCTTGGTGGTCTATTCCCACCCCCGGGCAGGCAGAAAGAGACAATTTCCCACCCCCGGGACTCCTCATCGACCACAAATACGTTGTTTGGTGTTCAAAATATAGATAACCATATTGATTTCCGTACAATAGCAAAACCAGACGTTTTGACAAGAACTTAAACGCTTTTCTAGAGTATACTAAACGAAGGATACTACATGAATAGTATAAAAAAAACTTGAACACTACACTGAAAAAGAAAACTGAAGAAAAAGAGTCTAACCGCACTGAATACGGTCAGAGGTCCGGTGAACAAATTGATGGCAGCATTTTAAAGGAGTTTTACTTAGCTTGTTTCACAAGAACACTGGACTGAGATCTCCGTTTAATATAAAGCCGTGCATCTGATATAAAGTCTATTTAAGTCATCTTATTATATGTATAAATACGCTGAAGAAATATTTCTAGGTTTGTGACGAACGTCATCCATTCGAGTACGCATCAAACTCACATTCGTTTAAACGAATTTATAATAAACGTGCCTTAATAAATAAAACATTTATAATATAATAAACATTTATAATAAATGTTTATAATAAACATTTATAATAAACGTGCCTTCGAATACAGATTGTAATTTTGAGAGATTATTCTTCTCCAACCAGTCTGCTACAAATTCTAGAGATTTTCCCCGAAAACAGGCAGTCTTCTCTACGCGGTCCGGCACCATTGTGTCAACTGAGAAGTGAGGTGCTTCACAAGAAAATTTCGATTTGCCGCGCCCCCCTACCCCCGGGACAAGACCGCTTCAAACAATTCCCCACCCCCAGGCCCGAAGGGCTGGACTTGTCCCGGGAGTTGCCCGGGGGGGGGTGGTAACAGGTAAAATTGAACCATGCATAATAGGGATTGCCGGGCTAGCTGAGCTAGCCGGGCCAACACTTTCTCGTCACTAAATTTCGCTTCAGAGCAAAATGGCTCACCAGAGGATCGATATTTCTCTTTCTATATAACACATAAAGGTTTATCAGACCATAAAGCTACGTAAAACTGAAAATGATACGCCAAAACAATGGATTAGCGAGAATAAAAACATTTGATTCATGCTCTTCGATGTAGCCATCTTTTCACACGACAGCTTCTAAATTTAGCCGCAGTCAAACCTGAATGAATCAACAGTCAGAAAAACAACTATACGCCGGAAAAGCTCCATCTTTTCCAACATTTGTCACCATAAACGGCAATATTTTGAGCTTCTTGTACCTGAAATCAAATGTCGGTATTCGACCGCCGACCTCTGCGCACAAATATATGCAAATATGCTAAATAAATCGTACAAGACAAAATCTACTGTGTCGAGGAGGCGTGCACGGTGAGCAAGAATAAATAACCATGTTTCAAACGTGAAACGTCGCCCCCCAACACAGTAGCTTTTGCCATGTTCGCGTTATTGTGCGAATTGCCCAATGAGACGAGAACAGCGGGATGAAATTAGCATATTTGCATATATTTGTGCGCAGAGGTCGGCGGTCGAATACCGACATTAGATTTCAGGAACAAGAAGCTCAAAATGTTGCCGTTTTTGTTGACAAACGTTGGGAAAGATGGAACTTTTCGGGCGTATAGTTGTTTTTCGACTATGGATTCATTCAGATTTGAGGAAATTGTGAGTGGAAATAGCGCATTTCAAGAAATATAGATCATTTAAAATGCTTGGTGCGGGTGAATTGTGTATTACCTTTCATAATTATAATACTAATTAGGAGCAAAATTAGAAAGACGGTTATTCTCGCTCGTAAAGCGAATTTTTGCCCTTGATAGCAAGTACGTAAGATACAAACAAAGAAACACTGTTTATTTCTTAAATTTTTATTAATTTTCAGTCATAACTCAAGCTTTGGCTACCTGTGGTTTTATCGGCGCGAAATTTGCTTTATCGGGACATTTTATGCATGGTTTTCAAAGCGAACTTCGCGCTGGTAAAAGTCTGAACTAATTCAAACTTCAAGGCTCTGAAAAACCGGAAGTGACGTTGTTTTTACGTTTGACCGCTGTGAAGTGTATGGCAAAGTGTATGGGAACATATATTGTTCACTGCTCCACAGTGGTCAAACGCAAGAAACAACATCACTTCCGGTTTTTCAGAGCCATGAATTTTGAATTAGTTCGGACTTTTAAGAGCGCGAAGTTCCTATGAAATCGATGTATAAACTGTCCCGATAAACCAAATTTCGCGCCGATAAAACTTGTGGATGCCAGTTTCTTCATTTCAAACACACATTCAACGTAAAAAGCTGAAGTTTTCAAAAACGGCGTTAAGTTTTGCGGTTAAAGTGAAACTTTTGACATTTGTCTGTATTTTCCTTTGTAAAATTATGGTGGGAACTGCGCACGCGTCGTGCGTTTGACCGCTGTGAACACATATTGTGGCTTGTGCCAGTCCGCTGACCCAAAAAGCAGAGGACTCTGGGTACAAGAGTTTTTCTCAGCCAAAAACACAGGGCGCAGAGGAGTCATATTTGACCGTAATGCTGGCTAAATATTCATCGTGCAAATCGATCTTGTTGATTCAAAACAATAAACGTGACTGAACAAAGCATCATGCTATCTGGTTACGCGTCTGGTGAAATTCCATCCGCAAGACGAAAACCGCATGCAGCAGTTACTGTGGGCGTATCACCAGTAACTAACAGCCGACTAACAGTAAAGAAAGAGACAAGGGACGAATGCAATTTCGGTCCAATTTTCAATCCCCAGTAAATCGCCATACTTCGAACAAAAAGGCTTCGTTTTTGGCAAGTGAAATGAAAATAATACTTTCTACCAAGGCGGATTAAAAGTTTAATCAGAAAGTTCGTTAAATCTAACTTTTGGGGAGCGAATTTTTGGAGTTGAACGGCCCGCTTTCGTTCGATGTGAACCGGAGGATACCGGTGACGGAAATGCGTCATCAATTACATAACAAAGCATTATGCGCAGTCGGTCTTTCAGAACATACGCAAAAGCTTAGCAACGCTATCCCGGGACGCGTAACAAGATAGCATGACGCTTTGTTCAGTCATGCTCAGTTGTTTTGAATCAACAAGATCGATTTGCGCGATGAATTTAGCCAGCATTACGGACAAATCTGACTCCTCTGCGCCCTGTGATCGCATTTGATGTTGTTCAAAAGCCTTAAATAAAATACACTAAATATTTAGTCAAAGTTTCATGTTTACACCGATTGAGACTCAAAACATTTCACCAGAAAATCAGTTACTTCGTGTACTAAAATTTCTCACCAATTTTTGAAGAGAGATTTCATTTCCAAGTTCAATTTTTTACTCATCTGTCCATTATCTTGCGGTAAATAGCGTTTTCCCGAAGAATGTTTCCCATCGCTGTACGAACTACCGGCTGATCAGTCAAGATCAGCTGTTGTTTTGAATCTGAATTGATTTCACTTCCTCTCAGCACGCAGAAAATCCTCTTCCGTTTCCGTCACCAGTATGTTACGGTCCACATCGAACGAATCACGTGGTTTTGGTTTCTTCCCTTGTCGTTTTTTCCTTCTCGGCACTTCGTGCCTCGTTTCGGAAAGCTTCGCTCTCCGATAACGTCGCCCTTTGGGCGACCATTGTCGACCTTTTGTCTTGCGGATAGAATTTCACCGGACGCGTAACTAGATAGCATGCTTTGTTCAGGCACGTTTATTGTTTTGAATTCAAAACAAGATCGATTTGCGCGATGAATTTAGCCTGCATTACGGTCAAATATGACTCCTCTGCGCCCTGTGCCAAAAAGGGACCAGTCATTATTTACAGGGGGTACCGGGTTAGACAGAAAACTTACGGGAAATGTTTTTTTTTTCGCAATTCTGATGGGGATGTGGCTATTTTTGGACCAAAAAAAACGATTGGATATAAAAAAATTACATTCATCTTATTTATTTAGAGCACTCTATAGTATAGTTCATTTATGATTCGTCAGGATTGACAGGGAAAAGCACGAATTATGTTGCAAGGATGAATGTTGTATGGTGTATTTAAATTGTATACTGTGTTCACGTTTAATGTGTTATTCAAGAAATGAGCTTACAACAGTGTGGGCTTTTTCCAAAGAAGCATAATTATGAAAATCATAAACAACAACGGCATAGAGGTAGCCAATAATATCCACAACAGTTGCCAGGCTTTAAAAATAGAAAATATATGACAAGTTTGGTCCAAACTGGGACTCCCTGTAAATAACCACCGGTCCCTAAGAACAGGTGAAGTGCGATCCACATTCCCACTGATGGCACCCTAGGCCTGCTTTGTCCCTGCGCACAAAGTGCCTGAAAGGCGGAGTGTGCCACTGAGACTCTAAAACCCTTACCCTATCAAAGCCCTTGGCCTATTAAATTAATGATATATATACCAACAACAACAACAACAAGCTTTATTTGCATGACTATAACAAAGTATTACAGTATTGCAAAAGCCACTTAAATCTAATTATTAATTACTTAATTAATTAAAATAACTAAAGAGATTACAACCATTTCTTATTTTTAACCATTCAGAGAGGTAGCCATTGTAATTAGTTTGTCTCTCTGTTCAAAGCATGACGAGATGAATGAAATTAATTGAATATTTATAAAATAATCAGTACAATTCATAAGATGTGACAATAAGGTCTCATGTTATAATAGTCGTAGAGATGGGATTTTAGGTTCTATTTTAGAAAACTACCTGTCTCTTATCGAAGAATAGCTCGGGCAATCTAGTAAAAAATGAGTTTCATCTTCAATTTTGTTACAATTGCAGAGACTACATAACCTTTCATCACGAGGTATTTTGTCGTATCTACTTGTTTCAATCCGAAGTTTATGACTGCCAATTCTCAGGTTTAATAAGGATTTTCTAGATGGGTTCTTTCTTGTTAGATCTAGGTGGGCAGAAAGGCTATAATTTGCGAATGTTGGAGGGTTTGGTTCCAATAAGAGATGTATTTCTTTTTCATGAGATCTACATATTGCTTGATTTTACCTTCATTCAATGAATTACAATTAAAGTCACAGAAATTATAATATTCAGTCATTTTCATGAGACTAGAGTAAAAACTATTATGACCGTTATAATGAAGGTGAATGGATATTTTAGAAGATTGTTTGACTATATAGAGCCTTCTTCCTTTTCTCGGAGGAAGTTTAAGTAATTAAGTGTCTTTTTATTTATATCAATGATCAAAGGGAATTTACCAAGTTCAGCTCTACATGCAATATTGGATACCTTGTTATGTAATTCTAAATAACGTTTACAGAATTGTAAATGAGTTTTTCAATTGCAGAGCTGTCCCACGACTTAAAATCTGACTTCACAAAGGCACCCCAAACTTCACTATTGTAGGTTAAAATTGGTGAGATCATTGAGTCAAAAATTTTACACGCAAGAGAAGGTTTCAGTTTATTAAAATCAGTGTGCCGTCGTAGACCAGAGAAAGCATGAAGAGCTTTTTGTCGAAAGTGTTCAAGCGAAGGTGTATAATTTCCGGAAGAGGAGATGCGAGTCCCTAGGTAGGTGTAGTTTTGGACAATGTCTATTATTTCACTGCCTATGTGAAAAACATAATCGCATTTTTTCTGCATCGCTGAAAAATCATTATCTTGGTTTTTTTAAGGTTGATTCTTAGGATCCAAGAGTTGCAATATGAGGAAAACCGACTCGTTTAGGCAATTTTGCAATCCCACTTTTGATCGTGATAATATAATTAAGTCGTCTGCATAAAAAAGAGAGTTGAGTTTGGTGCCATTTGGTAGCACGAACGGATCAGATAGAATATTGTTAAACGAGAAAGCTGAATCATTGACGTATAGGTTAAAGAGCAAAGGACTTAAAATGCAGCCTTGGCGCACATGCACCTCTGGCGTATTCAAAAGATCGCGTTTGGCTATTTCCAATTCTAACAGAGGAGGTAGAATTCGAGTATAAACTTTTGATTACCAGACCATGTTCAGATGCATTTTGCAACTTTCTGTAAAGATTCCCTTTATTAAAAAATTGCTTCTACAGTCTTAGTCACCATCTGGACGCCGCGTTAAGGTTACTCCGGACCTTCGCGGGTGTCCTCGGGGAAAAATACGTATGCGCACCATTTTAAAATGTGAGAGAAGGGGAGGCTTGAACGCGCCAAGAACCCAGAGACAAATAATTTTCATAATATTTAAATTCTGAAATACAGTGGAACCTCGTGTTGGACACCCGCTTATTTTAAAAAAGAGCTGTTCTTTATGACCCGACGGAAGGGTTCACATGATCACTCCCATTAGCACGCTTGATTCGGCCACCGGTTCATACGGTTAATATGGGAGCAAGTCTGTAGCTAAACCAAAACTGAGTGCTTTGCGTTTATTGTACTGGGATCACTGATAACATACACGTTCCGACTCCTATCCGGTTCCAGACCGGATCTGAGAGGAAGATAAATGAATAAAAAGTTTTAAGAAATGCAACATATGAAACTAACAAAACACGAAAACTAAGGAAACATTAAAAGTAATATAACAACGTATCTTATCGGTGATATCGCTTAACATACGAAGCTAACAAAACACAAAAACTAAGGAAACATTAAAGTAATATAACAACGTACCTTATCGGTGATATCGCTTAACATTTTAACTGAAATGGACGAGCAGAAAAACAAAACTCGATCTAAAAGACTTCGACAACGTACAACTGACAACTAACTTATGACAATGCCTAACGAAACTTATAAAACGTATTGGTGACAGCAAATATTAACATACCTAATTATAAAAGAAAAATCTACACAAAAAAATGAAAAGATGTTTAACACAAAATTACACACAAAAGAAACGTAATGCTAGGAATGCACAAAACGCGTGATATGCGCTGACAATGTCCACATATTTTAATGAGTTAACCTTATGCATGAGTCAACGAAAACCCCGACCCCACCTGCCCACACCCCGGGACAAAGTGGGGATTAGAGGGGAATAGAAGGGGATTGGATACAAATCATGGCCCAGAAGGTGGGGCATTGGAAGCGTTTAGTAAATTTAGCTGCCACGTTGGGGTGGGGCATAGGTGGGCATTTGTGCAGAATCTGCAATGTCAAAGTCCGCGGCTGTTCGTATGAAACATAATCCCTCGTGTGTTTCTTGAAGGAACAAAGTCAAAGGGGAGTAGCTTTTGTTATTCAAATTGATTTTAAGATTAATCATAAGCCATCCTTGCTAGGTAAGCATTACAAAACACAAAAGCAGTATTGAAAATGGTGCTTTGCTCTGGCTGGTTTAAAAACTTGGCAACTTTCAAAGAAAGTCTACTCACCATCAGTGCCTTTTGATTTTCAGGCTAAGGAGCCGATTACATGGCGAATTTCAGCCCAGGCTGAAATTTCGGTCTGCCACCGGGCTGAAATGTTGCTGCTGCTTAAAATTGGGAAAGGAAAATTTGCAGGAAAGCGGTGCGCAATTCAAGCGGTGCGCATGCCCAAGTCTATATTTCAGCCCAGGCTGAAATTTGAATGCGGCTACATGAGGCGCTCATAAAATAGCTTTCCGGGACTTTCGAGAAACGGGCCCCAGGTTACTAAGTTAGGCAAGATAGCGGGTGTTTTGCAACTTCGTAGTCATTTACGTTCGTCTCTGTCGTCTTTTACTTATCACAAAAAGCCTCCAAAAGTATCCTAAAAGTTAGAAGGTTTGTTAAAATTTAAACATTTCAACATCTGAAATACGAGTTTCGGACCTATTTTACCTAACACTCGTAAACGTTTACGTAACGTTTCACCCGTTCGGTGAGATAAATATGACTTAATTTTGTTCCTTAGACTTGTTTTACAAAAATGGGCTTAAAGCTTGCAGCAAGCTGTTAAGAGCAAGCCTGCTACTCTCGCGCTGCCAACTGATCACCAACGAACAGAATCGGGTCGTGACCGATCTTAAAGCTAATGGGTATCCTGAAATTCTGTTACGAAAGTGCCTCAGAAGCAAGGAGAAAACAAGAAAAGTGCGAGAAGGACCTTTGGGGCTCGCAGTCCTTCGTTACGTAAGAGGTGTGTCAGATCAAGTGGGTCGTGTCGTTCAAAAGTTTCGTATTCGGACAGCTTTTAAACCAGTTAGAACATTAGGCCACATTTTCAGAAAGCCAAAAGACACACCACCGGCTGACTGGATAGGAGGAATTGTATACATAGTGAAGTGCAACGACTGTTCTTTTACATACATCGGGGAAAGCAAGCGCTCGTGGACCTCGCGCGGAGCAGAGCATGATCCAGGCCGCGTGAGCAACAAAGAATCGGCAATTAAACAGCACTCTGAAACAACGGATCGTGATATACATCCCGGGACAAAGTGGGGATTAGAGGGGAATAGAAGGGATTGGATACAAATCATGCCCCAGAAGGTGGGGCTTGGAAGCGTTTAGTAAATTTAGCTGCCACGTTGGGGTGGGGCATAGGTGGGCATTTGTGCAGAATACGTACATCGGGGAAAGCAAGCGCTCGTGGACCTCGCGTGGAGCCGAGCATGATCCAGGCCGCGCGAGCAACAAAGAATCGGCAATTAAACAGTACGCTGAAACAACGGATCGTGATATACACCCCGGGACAAAGTGGGGATTGGAGGGGAGAGACATGCCTAAATCCTCAAGCGCGGTATATCTAACTACGGAAAGAGGCTTTTCTTGGAATCGTGAGACTCCACCATGGACAGCAACGCCGTAAACGAGAGGAAAGCATTCCCTCGCGCTTATCTGAAGTTAATTTAAAATCAGGGACGTCATCAACAACGCACGAGCTTGTAAGCGCGAGCACCAACGAACTTTCAGTTAAGCTCTTATGAAGGTGGACAGGTCACCAAAAATTTAGAAGAAAAAGTCACATCGATTAAAATAATTGTCTACTACCGATCGCAATACTGGTTCAAGAAAGTTCACATGTTCGCTTACATTAGCACGCTTGATACGGCCAGCGGTAAGTACGGTTAATATAGGAGCATCCCCTCTGTGACATGCTGCCATAATTAGTTAACCTCGCTTTACGGAACTGGCGGACACTGGCGATCTACGCACAATATATTTTCATTTAATTTGTCTGGCCAAACCGCAAACTGAAAATGTCTGTACAAAGCAAAGTTATAGACCGTCTAAATATATTAGGGTGTGCTAAGCACGTCTGAAACAGAACATTAATTTTAGTGGTACAGTAGAACTCCAATATAACGAAGCGCCAAGGGATTGGGAAAACGTGTTTGTTATAACGGGGGATTCGTTATATCGGGGTAAATTTCTATACATTTTACTACTACTGGGCTAAAGAATATCGTTAGATATACCGGGGTCTTAGTTGTTTAGGAGTTCGTTGTATCGAGGTTCCTCTGAAGTTTGTTCATGTGTCCGTGACGTTTAGCTATCCGACAAAATCCAAAAGCCCGCTTAATATACAGATACCGCATTTTCTCGATTAAACGCCGGGCTTCGAATAAACGCCGGAACCACTACAGTACTTCAGTTCAATTTATGGCCCTCATTCCAACTGGAGAGTACTCTACGCGCTACTGGGTACGTAATTGCCCTGTCTTGTTTTGAATTTTATCGACTATCGAAAACATCGGTGACGTATCATCCCTGTTCTACTTTTGTCGTGCTTTAGTGAAAATACAGGCCGAATAAACGCGGATCTAATAAATGCCCCCAGCGTTTAATCGAGAAAATACGGCAACCGATGATAGCAACACTTAATTCTGCCGGAGCAAACGTAGGCCCCTTAATAGAGGGTGGTATGGGGGGGAGGGGCAGGTTAAAAAAACCTGACATTTCACGTACATCTCAGTTCATCATCTTTTACGGGCAATAATAATGGGAAATCACGGCTCACGGCTGCTTAGCAGATCACGTTTAAACAATCTATATTAAACACATCAACAAGAACCGAACGCACATTATCCAGATTATCGAAACCTAATCCAATAACTGAAAACACAATTAGTTATAGTAATAAAAGAGAAGCTTTCACATTGTATCTGCTGTCTATCGGTAACCTGGTTACAAAAAACCGTTGACCAATTTAGCACAACACCACTGAATAAAAAGTGCACACAAAAGGCTAACAACCTTTTAACCTAAACATGTATTCTCATATGATTATCATAGTGTTCAAGAAGTCGGGACGCATTGGGAAGTTCTTTTTGGCAAACCCAACAGCTGAAATCGTGTATCTTTCCAGTGCAGGATCTATTATTATGTATTGGCAAATATCCCGGTGTAGCGAAACACTTGCCACAAGTGGTGCATTTGTAAGGCTTTTCTCCAGAGTGGGTTCTTTTGTGTCTTTTCAAGGTTTCTGCTGTGCTAAAACACTTGTCACAGGTTTTGCATTTGTAAGGCTTTTCTCCGGAGTGGGTTCTTTGGTGTATTTTCAAGTTTCCTTCTGTGCTAAAACACTTGACACAGGTTCTGCATTTGAAAGGCTTTTCTCCAGAGTGGGTTCGTTCGTGTACTTTCAAGTTTCCGGCTTGGCTAAAACACTTGTCACAAGTTCTGCATTTGTAAGGCTTTTCTCCGGAGTGGGTTCTTTGGTGTATTTTCAAGTGTCCTTCTGTGCTAAAACACTTGACACAGGTTCTGCATTTGAAAGGCTTTTCTCCAGAGTGGGTTCGTTCGTGTACTTTCGAGTGTCCTACTCTGCTAAAACACTTGTCATAGGTGCTGCATTTGTAAGGCTTTTCTTCAGAGTGGGTTCTTTTGTGCCTTTTTAAGTTTCCTTCTGTGCTAAAACACTTGTCACAGGTTCTGCATTTGTAAGGCTTTTCTCCAGAGTGGGTTCGTTTGTGTACTTTCAAGCTTCCTGCTGTGCTAAAACACTTGTCACAGGTTCTGCACTGGTAAGGCTTTTCTCCAGCGTGGGTTCGTTCGTGTACTTTCAAGCTTCCGGCTTGGCTAAAACACTTGTCACAAGTTCTGCATTGGTAAGGCTTTTCTCCAGAGTGGGTTCTTTCGTGTACCTTCATGTCTCCTGCTCGGCTAAAACACTTGTCACAAGTTCTGCATTGGTAAGGCTTTTCTCCAGAGTGGGTTCTTTCGTGTACCTTCATGTCTCCTGCTCGGCTAAAACACTTGTCACAGGATCTGCATTTGTAAGGCTTTTCTCCAGAGTGGGTCCTTTTGTGTCTTTTCAAGGTTTCCGCTATGCTAAAACACTTGTCACAGGTTTTGCATTTGTAAGGCTTTTCTCCAGAGTGGGTTCTTTCGTGTATTTTCAAGTGTCCAGATGCGCAAAAACACTTACCACAGGTTCTGCATTGATAAGGCTTTCTTGCAGAATCGGTTCTTTCGTGTCCTTTCAAGTCTCCTGGCTTTCTTCCACAATCAGTTCTTTCGTGTCCTTTCAAGTCTCCTGCTTGGCTAAAACACTTGTTGCAAGTTTTGCATTTGTGCTGCTTTTCTTCAAATTCAGTTCTTGAACAGTTCTGCATAGTTATAACACTCGAAAATATTCCTGCCATACAAAGGTACAAAAAGTGTTTCAACTTGCATTCTTATTCACGTAGATATTATTGTTAGTTTAATTAGAGTGAATTCGTATGACCCATTTCTTATGTGCTAATGAGGCGCATGACCGGTCCGGGTACGCAAGAGCGATTCACGATTGAAATGCGTTTCCTCTGCGTACCTGTGTTCAACATACGCCAAAGAAAATAAGCGTTTTAAAAAAAGATACGGAGTATAACTGTAGAAAAATAGTGCTTGGTACATTACGTTTCAAGGTGTCTTTTTAAAAAGGATGTTACAAACTCCACAAGGCAGCTCGCTTTACATGTACCTTTATCACACGACTTTCGACATTTTGAACACGCAATAGTTAACTTAAAAATTCATTTCAACGCTTCTTTCGTATAACCCACATGCAGCCCTGCGTTAAATTAAAAGGCTGACTTTCTGACGCCTGTGGCAGAGAAACACTCGTGCCGGTATTTCTCACGCTGGTACGCAAACAATAGAAGAAAAGAATAGCCCACGTCAGGGCTTGTTATTTTGAAATGTTCACAATTAGGAATTTGAAGCAATGGCTTCAGTTGTCATTAGCATTTAGTGATTCTCGTTAGCATATAAGAAACGGGTTATACGAATTCACTCTAGTGTGATGCCTGGACAACTTTCTGGTTGACAAAAAAGAAATACAATGAGACAACACACTGAAACATTGTTTTGCCGTTTTGGTCTATCTATCTTTCAGGTCTATCGTCTCAGTCTATATGTCTTTTATTTAATGTGTATACAAAGAAAATGGCCATCCCCTAATGCACCAGTCAATAAAAATCTCCTCACCCCCTACACTAGTGTGATTCTCAGATGATGTGAGGTTACTCACCCTTACTATCTCATCTCCTACCCTGAAGTTCAGTCCACTGTTTTGGATTTGGCCATTCCGAGCAGATTTTCTACGTTTTCAGAAATCACGACTTTCCAAATGCTTCTAAGGGAGATGTGATCATCCCAGGATGCAAGAGTTCGGAAAACTAGACGAGGCTTTGAGAAGTCTCTGAGGTAAGCTCAACTTTTACAGGCGTGCAGTAAAAAAATCAGGTTACGAGTATGGCATTACAACTAGCGGCAATCACAGATTAATGAATGCATTTAAAATGCAAATGTATCAATTTCATTTTGCTTTATGTTTTTAATAATAGTCCAATAGACTAACTGGCGGCCATGTTGAAAAATCCCCAGCTCCCCAGCATATCCAGAATGCCTCTAATCTTTAAAATGTTCCCTACAATGCATAGTATTAGTGTGCCAAGTTTCTGGCTTTTATCATAAAGTGCACAATAGTTTCACCTATCCGCTGAACTTAAACTTATCATAAGTACTAGAAGCGTTGTGTGAATTGGGACGTGACCCTTCAACGAAACTGGTATAGAGTTACAGGCTGACCATTACGAATATGACTAGAAAATAAAGTCAATTTGTGTAAAACACATCATGAAATAACACTTTTTAAATTTTCCTCCCCAAATACCCTTAAAGAAACAAAATTCAGTGCCTCCCTGATAACGGTTTGGTTTCAAACCACTGCAACTGCAAATATGTTTAAAAAAAAACCTTTTACAAACATTCTCTCATCACATCATACTCATTGTGCTTGAGGTAAGGAGAATGGGGCCCAAATCATGTCCAACTCGTTGTTTCATGGCAAATATATAAAATTTTTCGGCTAACGGCTTACTTGGCAACTTGCGCCGAAAAATTTTGCCGTGGTGAGCTTCACGTCCTGCTCTCCGGCACCGACGTAAAGTTCTGGCTAGACGATCAAATATTTTTGTCAACATCGCGTTCGTCACACAAAACATTCGGTTGCTAAACGGGCAAACAGTGTTTGACAAAACATCGGACAATGAAAAACCATTTAAATACAAAGAGAAAACTGACAAATACTGTACAAACGAACTAACGTACGGAGAAACGTTGAGAAGATAAGACAAATACTGTACAAATTAAACGAACTAACGTACGGAGAAACGTTGAGAAGACGAGAAGATAAGACAAATACTGTACAAACGAACTAACGTACAGAGAAACGTTGAGAAGGTTGGACTAATACGTGTCTGGCAGTGAGTGAGGTTAGTTGGGTTGATCTACTTGATAAATAAGACGGTTGTTGCGTTGGTCGAGTCGCGTCGAGCTGTCGAGATGTTGTCTGGCAGTGAGTTGGGTAAGTTGGGTAAGTTGGGTTCATCTACTTGATAAATAAGCCGGTTGTTGCGTTGGTCGAGTGGCGTCGAGCTGTCGAGATGTTGTCTGGCAGTGAGTGAGGTTAGTTGGGTTGGTATAGTTTGTCGGGTTGTGTCGAGGTGTTACTAAAACATAACAAGGGTTATTAGACATGACTTGTCAACAACACAACACAACACAACACCGCAACGCAACGCAACAAACAATACACAACCAAACGCAACGCAACAACCGAACACAGCGCAACGACACACAACATCACAAAACAAAACGCAACGCAACACAACGACGACAAAAAATACCAACAGAGCACAACGCAACGCAACGCAACACAAGGGAACCAACACAAGACAACACAGCCGGTAAAAAGGCAAAACAACGCAAGCAATACCATCCCAAACACAAGGCAAGAACAGCACAATACAAGGCGAAGCAATGCGACTCAACTAAACGGAGAGCAACAGAATACCAACAACAAAAGATGAGAAAGAAAACGCAACACAACAGGGAAAACACAACGCAACGAAAGAGAACCAAAAACGACATCAAAACAAAACAAATACAATGCATGACAACAGCACAACGCAACGCAACGCAACGCAACACAACACAACCGGTCCACACAACACACAGCAGATTGCAACACAACGCAACGCAACGCAATGCAACACAACCGGACGACACAACACACAGCTAATCGCAACACAACACAACGCAACACAACCGGCACAACATGAGGTTAGTTGGGTTGATCTACTTGATAAATAAGCCGGTTGTTGCGTCGAGCTGTCGAGATGTTGTCTGGCAGTCAGAGTGAGGTTAGTTGGGTTGATCTACTTGATAAGTAAGACGGTTGTTGCGTTGGTCGAGTCGCGTCGAGCTGTCGAGATGTTGTCTGGCAGTGAGTGAGGTTAGTTGGGTTGGTATAGTTTGTCGGGTTGTGTAGAGGTGTTACTAAAACATAACAAGGGTTATTAGACATGACTTGTCAACAACACAACACAACACAACACACCACAAAACCGCAACGCAACAAACAATACACAACCAAACGCAACGCAACAACCGAACACAGCGCAACGACACACAACATCACAAAAGAAAACGCAACGCAACACAACGACGATAAAAAATACCAACAGAGCACAACGCAACGCAACGCAACTCAAGGGAACCAACACAAGACAACACAGCCGGTAAAAAGGCAAAACAACGCAAGCAATACCATCCCAAACACGAGGCAAGAACAGCACAAAGCAAGGCGAAACAATGCGACTCAACTCAACGGAGAGCTATACCTGCAGCGTTTTTTGACCAAATTTTTCCGTGGAGTTTTTGGTCGATCGACCAGCTCGACCGTCTATTTCATATCTGGAGTTTTGTCATGTTGTGCCGGTTGTGTTGCGTTGTGTTGCGATTAGCTGTGTGTTGTGTCGTCCGGTTGCATTGCGTTGCGTTGCGTTGTGTTGCAATCTGCTGTGTGTTGTGTGGACCGGTTGTGTTGTGTTGCGTTGCGTTGTGCTGTTGTCATGCATTGTATTTGTTTTGTTTTGATGTCGTTTTTGGTTCTCTTTCGTTGCGTTGTGTTTTCCCTGTTGTGTTGCGTTTTCTTTCTCATCTTTTGTTGTTGGTATTCTGTTGCCCTCCGTTGAGTTGAGTCGCATTGCTTCGCCTTGCTTTGTGCTGTTCTTACCTTGTGTTTGGGATGGTATTGCTTGCGTTGTTTTGCCTTTTTACCGGCTGTGTTGTCTTGTGTTGGTTCCCGGCCTTGTGTTGTGTTGCGTTGCGTTGTGCTCTGTTGGTATTTTTTGTCGTCGTTGTGTTGCGTTGCGTTTTGTTTTGTTTTGTGATGTTGTGTGTCGTTGCGCTGTGTTCGGTTGTTGCGTTGCGTTTGGATGTGTATTGTTTGTTGCGTTGCGGTGTTGTGTTGTTGACAAGTCATGTCTAATAACCCTTGTTATGTTTTAGTAACACCTCGACACAACCCGACAAACTATACCAACCCAACTAACCTCACTCACTGCCAGACAACATCTCGACAGCTCGACGCGACTCGACCAACGCAACAACCGGCTTATTTATCAAGTAGATGAACCCAACTTACCCAACTCACTGCCAGACAACATCTCGACAGCTCGACGCGACTCGACCAACGCAACAACCGTCTTATTTATCAAGTAGATCAACCCAACTAACCTCACTCACTGCCAGACACGTATTAGTCTAACCTTCTCAACGTTTCTCTGTACGTTAGTTCGTTTGTACAGTATTTGTCTTATCTTCTCATCTTCTCAACGTTTCTCCGTACGTTAGTTCGTTTAATTTGTACAGTATTTGTCTTATCTTCTCGACGTTTCTCCATACGTTAGTTCGTTTGTACAGTATTTATCTTATCTTCTCAACGTTTCTCCGTACGTTAGTTCGTTTGTACAGTATTTGTCAGTTTTCTCTTTGTATTTAAATGGTTTTTCATTGTCCGATGTTTTGTCAAACACTGTTTGCCCGTTTAGCAACCGAATGTTTTGTGTGACGAACACGATGTTGACAAAAATGTTTGATCGTCTAGCCAGAACTTTACGTCGGTGCCGGAGAGCAGGACGTGAAGCTCACCACGGCAAAATTTTTCGGCGCAAGTTGCCAAGTAAGCCGTTAGCCGAAAAATTTTATATATTTGACATGAAACAACGCGTTGGACATGATTTGGGCCCCATTCTCCTTACCTCAAGCACAGTGAGTATGATGTGATGAGAGAATGTTTGTAAAAGGTTTTTTTAAAAAAAAAAAAACATATTTGCATGCAGTTGCAGTGGTTTGAAACCAAACCGTTATCAGGGAGGCACTGAATTTTGTTTCTTTAAGGGTATTTGGGGAGGAAAATTCAAAAAGTGTTATTTCATGATGTGTTTTACACAAATTGACTTTATTTTCTAGTCATATTCTTAATGGTCAGCCTGTAACTCTATACCAGTTTCGTTGAAGGGTCACGTCCCAATTCACACAACGCTTCTAGTACTTATGATAAGTTTAAGTTCAGCGGATAGGTGAAACTATTGTGCACTTTATGATAAAAGCCAGAAACTTGGCACACTAATACTATGCATTGTAGGGAACATTTTAAAGATTAGAAGCATTCTGGATATGCTGGGGAGCTGGGGATTTTTCAACATGGCCGCCAGTTAGTCTATTGGACTACTATTACAAACATAAAGCAAAATGAAATTGATACAGGAATGAAATGTTGTTTTAATTATATCTATATGTTGAATGTCCTGTCAAAGCTAAATATTAACAATTTTGAGATGATTTAGCTGAGTTCAAGGGATCGTGTTATTTTGGGGTCAAATTAAGCAAACTAATTAATTCAATTTACTGCTTTAACCATTTAACTATAACTTTGCTTTCTCCAGAATACTTCTGTTAGACATCTTCAACCTTGCGTTTTAATATTTCAAGGTAGAAGTATGGTACAGTTCTAAAGCGTAAGAATAACTCACGGTTGTAATTATGTTTTTTTATATTTCTCGTTCTCAAAAGTTTAGTAAGCACAGCAGTTAACGTCTAAAGCAGATTTTTGTCATAAAATTTACTCTTTTGTCTGTGGCCTAACCAGTTCTCAATGATCTGATTCCCCCAGTTGAATACAAACCAATTTTGCTGGTCTGGGTAGCTATACGTAGCACTTTTGGAGCCAGTGAGAATGTGTTAAAAAGGAGTTAGGGAAGGGACTTCTGTGAAGCTGGAAGTGGCACGCTCTCTATCCTGACTTACCCTATTTCTTGCTTTGTTCACATTCATGTTATCAAATAGTGCACGTTCATATATGGTAGCGATGGACACGATGGTAGTGATGACTTCTTCATGCTTGGGAACAATTTTATCTGCATGTGCTGCACTGTTCATTTCTGTGCAAGTGTACACAATGCGCTTATAGCAACAGTGAGGATACTACATACTTCCTTCCATAAAACATGGCATAGTACCTCATCTGTGAGATGCACACATGCATTTGTTACTGTTATTGTTTAATGCACTACGTGAGTTGTATTGTGCCACCTGGCATTCCAGCTTCTTAGCTGGTGGTGTGTCAACTTCAAATGAGATGAAAAGAAAGGACAGGTGCCTAGTTGTACAGATCAAGAGTATGAAGTAGCTTTTTCACATGTTCAAGTGTCCATGAAGATGTTTATTCAGATTGAGTAGTCTAGCTGTCCCACACTAGCATGTCTAACTCCATCCTTTTATAAGAAATGTTATTGCAAGCCTTGTGGTGCTCTTTTAATAATAATAATAATGAAAAACAATATTATAATTATAATAAGAACCTTCCCAGAATGCTTTGCACCAGAAAAATTTCAATGCAAAATAACTTAGTTAATTTGTGGTCGAAGAGAATGCTGTACCATGTGTTATTTACAACTTCGTGAAAGTTATCCCTCATATTAACGTTAGGGTGATGACGCCATTATTCACGTGACTATGGCAAAAAATATGTTTTAGCTCTCTACAAGAACAGGCCTCCATCAATTCAAAAGCAGATAACGTGCCCTGATAGTCATTGGAATGGGCAATATGGAAATTGCCAGTTGACATCTGGCAGTTGAAAGTTAAGGTGGCTCTGTACAAGAGCATTTCCCAGGGGACTGATAAGAAGTCAGTAGCTATGGTAGTTTAAGGCGGAGAGAAACAAAGCTTGGCTGGTTAATAGAACTTCGCATGAAAGTAACGACCATGGTATGCTCACTGTTGTGACGTCATTGGTCACGTGACCAGAGCGCACAGAAAATTCAAATCACTTTAAAACTGCTTTAAGCTCAATAAATTCGTAATTTCTCACAGTAATATTGCAGAAAAAATTGCAAGTTATTCAAAAACGTCCATTATTTTTCCTTTTGAAAAAAGCACAATGAAAAATGAACCTTAAACTTTTGATAATCCCCTGTTTTGTGAGGTTTTAATATAAATGTAAAAACGAATCAGTGTATTTGGTTTCAAACTATGCTCTTTCTAACTATGTTAACAGTTTTTTTTTTAAATTCGTTTTCATATAGCTTAGGGATGTGAATTTGCAGGCATGCGGAGTACTGGGCACCAATGTCACGGATTGCTCAGGAACACTGGTGCACTTTTTAGGCGCTGCGCCATAGCTAGCGACAAAAGCTGAAAAATGGGGTGAAAAGGTGTTTTAGCTTTCTGTGGTCCATTTCTGCTAAAGAATTGTTAATGGTTTCTCGGAAAGAGGACAGCACTTCATTTTTCGCTGCATTGCTCATGTCAGGTACGTGTAATTATAGCTTTTTATTGTCTTCGGTAAACAGCTTAATATATTAGCAGGGCTTTACCGATCGATCATTATAGTATAATGTTTCATATTTATCCTTAGTCCAGTGCTTAAATAATTTGCCATTTTCGTTCCGGTAGCAAAAAGCCGAAAGATAGACACTTAGGTTGGTAACTAAAGTTTATTAAGTTTCGTAAGTCCTTAAATAAACGGTGGAGCGATTCTAGAATACCCGGCCACTTATTTACATATCTCTCAAGGCTTTAAAAAACGAGACGTATAGAAATAAAAGGATCCATTCGAATTCAATGAGATGCAAATAAGTGGCCGGTATTCTAAAATCTAGTAAACGGTATATGAAGTGATGTAGTTTTTGTACGCTCGTCTGTGAATCGTATGCTATTTGTTGGCCAAGTAAAAGTGTAGCATCGCATCCTTTATGTTTTCAGTAACTTTAATTACAGCATTGCTGTTAAAATTAATGTTTCAAACAGCTATTGCTTAAAGCAAGAAGGTCAGGCTATTCTCCTAATGTTGATACTGGCAGATAAGCTTAAATTCTTTTGTGTAGCATCATTTAAGCTTACGTGTTGTAAAAATCTCATAACAACATAACATAACACATAACATACTTTATTTTAAATGTA